>PVHY01017852.1:0-30471 GCA_004024945.1 Uropsilus gracilis
AGTTTGGGATGGAAAGGCCCCTGCGACAAGAGGCAGGTATCTAAATGACAAAGGCAAGCTTAAGGGTCAATAAAGGTTTTTGTCTGTTTTTGCATCAGATTAAGAGGTAATAGTTTTTCTGTGGTTTAGGGAAGCTGGTAAAAAGGATTTTAGTAAAGCCTGCCCCCCACCCCACAGTAACAATATGTCAAGTCAAACTCCATTGCAAAGCACCTATGCCACATCTTTGAATATTAATATCTTCTCTGACTTCTTCTGCTAGTTCAACTCCATTTTAATGGTGAGCAGTCAAACTCCAGGCCAGAGCTTCATGCCACCTTCCTTTTCACCCTTCTCCTTTCAGTTGCATTGATTTTAAGCATCTGCTCATATTTAAATACCATCAAAAAGGTAAGGAGTCTGTAGTATATTGAGATGAGTGATATTTAGTTGAATTAAATAACTTCAAGCAGAGGTTACGCCAAGAGCAATCTGAGGAAACACCAAGATTTAGGAAGTGAGGTCTTAAAAAAATTAGAAAAGACAGCAGAAAAGCACACACGCTCATGACATAAGACAATAAAAGGAAAGTATATTATGAATATATGGTTAGCACTATGAAATAATGATAAAGAAGAGCACCAAAATAAGGTATTCCATATTTCAGAATGCTGACTTTCTCCCCCACCCATGTTTCCACTGCAATTTGTTCTTCAGCAGCTCCACCATTTTATCAACTAATTGTAGTGAGCTATGTTTGGTTTCTCAATACTAGAAGATACATTGGGTTCCATGAATCCAAATATCAGTTTGATCTTTAGACATGTGCATGCCAAGTAGCATTTTGTACACTTGGGAAACAAAATCACACTCCAATTCCTAAGTTATCCTTCTTTATTGTGTTGGTCTTCCTAATAACCTTGTCTTGGTTCCTTTACCCATTCTGAAAGTCCAAAAACTCTGATGCTTGAATAGCCCAGCTTTACTTTTGGTCCATGGCATGAAAAAAATAATTCCTTCTTTGCTCTCCTCCAACCCTCAACCAAATTTCATCTCTGGATTTGACACCATTACACCATATCCTAGAAGTCATTCCTACCCTTCCATAGCATGTTTGCAGACCCTAACTCTCTAACTCCTGAGAACAAAATCACTTGTTAGAAGCACCATCTGTCTCATCTAGTTTCAACTACAAGTGAATGGTGACTTACTCTTTCACACTAAAATATGAAGTAGCTTTCCTGCTAACTACCTATATTTACATTCTTATGGTTTTTCATTAGGAAGACAGTAGAGACAATGGATTCTGAAACCACAGAATCTTTGTTCACTTTATGGAGCCTTGAGCAAGTTCTTTAACTTCACTGAGACTCAATTTCCTCATCAGTAAAGTAAGATTATAGAATTATATCTACCTCATAATACTTAGTGACGATAAAGTTGACTGATTCATGTACAATATTCAGTGTATGGCATATATTTAAGTCTAGTTACTGTTATTTCATTAATCCTATTTCATAACAGACTCCTCCAGGTTCCTCCTATTGAAAAACCTTGCTACTTCCAGACCTTATATCTCATCTTATGTTTCAATTAGTTATTTTCATTTTTTTGAAGATAATCTTTATTTCCATTTTTTTGTGATTCATCTCTATTTTTATTTCCTTGCAAAAAGAATAGTCACTAATAGTTTCAAACTAAGAACACACTGAAGAAATGAGAACTGTAATTTCTACCTCAAGGGAAACAGTATCATTCATTAATATTGCTATTGTAGCACATCTCATATAACCAATATTACTTGCTTCACTTGGGTTCTGACTTTCTTCATGACAAGGTAGAAATGAAAAGCAAGCTATTAATAGATTAGCATTTGTCTCATCTTGTTGTCTCCTTTGATTCTAAGAGGGTCTGTTGGTACCTGGACCCGGCTGACTTTATATCCTAAAGCTAAAATGTTGCCCTTAGTCTTCCTCAGCACTTGAACATAAGCTTGACACTAATCTCATTTATTTCAAATATTTGTTTTATTGCTATATTCTTGGTTTCTTCAAAAAGCACACAATATATTAGTACTGTCATATTCTTAGTGACTCAAAGATGATTTTCAAAATTCGTTTGCATTCACAGAAATTTAAATACCCACAAGGTAATTCAATCTTTTATGACCTGTAATTATCCAAAAGACAGTTAAACTGAACACATTTATTCCACACTGAAAACAGGAGTGTAAACACTATGCATTTACAGTAATTGACATCTTAGGAATATCAAAACTGTCAGTAACTCAAATGATGACTTAACATGTAATATATAATTAGTACCACTGAGGTTTTTTTTTTCCTTAAAATGGAGATACTCATAGCTCAGAATCACAACATGTTACTATTTTTAAAATATTGTAAATCATATACGTGGTTACCCTGTGACTTTTTTTCCCATAAAAGTCTGTTTGCTAAATATCACATTATCAGTGGAAAATAAACAATGGGATTTCTCACCACTTAGTTTCTACTGAGTTTACTTTAGCCTCATCAAATATATTGTTAAGATTAAATATTTATGTACTATAATCATTATAAGAACAGTCATCGCAAATAATATAGTATATGGTCTTGAGATGTTCATACTGGTTTAGTAAAAATACCATAGACTGGGTGGCTTATAAACAACAGAATATTTTTTCTTACAATTCTGGTGTCTGGGAAGTCCAAGATTAAGGCATTGAAAGCATCTGTTGAAGAGGTTCTGTTCCCTGGCCTGCAGTTGTGTTTTCACATGGCAGAAGAAAGAAATGAGCATCCTGAGGTCTCTTTAGTAATGGTTGAATCCCATGTATGAAAGCTAATCAGCTCCCAAAGTTCTAACTAAAACCTATCATATTGAACTTTAAGATTCTGAGATGTGAATTTTTAGGAAATATAAACATTTAATCTATAGCTTATATCAACAACATAAAACTACATTGAAAGCACACTTAATTATATCTTAGTAGCTATAAAGCAGTTTCAAACAATGTCAAAGAGTCAAAAGATAGTACCAAAGATAGTGCTAAGGGACAGAGTCAAAGAGGGGGTTACTTTTTGTAGTTTCTTATCCATGTACTCAATTCCAAGACACCACTCAGCCTTGGGATCCAATAACAATGGAGTTTATTTAACAAACAAGAGAAATGAAAGTGTTTTTAAGGCCACACACAGCTAGCTGTCTCACCTCAGACAATGTGCTCAGATCCAGAAGGCTCAAACTAATGTCCTACTCATGGTGGTAGGTGGAGGTGTTCACAAGTGTGGCTACTGAGGGAACACCCAGCCCCCACAACAGTCTAAGAGTGATGCTAGAGAGCACCAGATGAGGACAGACAGTGACAAACTCAACAGCATTAAGAAGTGATACCAGAGAATCAGAGGTGGTAGTCAGCTCTCAAAAATGGCCAGACATAGTGCTGGTCACAATCAGCTTCCCTCAGTTCTGGTGTCAGACATACCATGTTAAAGCTCTCTCTGAGTTACTGCTATGAATTAATAGTCAACAGCTCTTTGAGACAATGGAAGGAAGCCAAAGATGCTCCTAGCAGGTGATGTCAGAATATGGTCAGAGGCAAGTGAAGTCACTGTTGAACTCTCAGCACAGGTCCCTGTAGGTCTGTGGAAATCTACTGAATTCCATGGATACTATCTGCTAAGTACTTCTTTCTTTGAAGGCTGATTGCCCAATGCTTCTATCTTTTGAGGCTAGTTGCTGGCTGACTCAAGATGCATCCTTTTGTGTCTTATATCCACTTTAGGTTCCCTCACCCAACATGCCTGACTGGACCAGTTTTAATCCTAAGTGCCTAACTGATCCAGTTATCATCAATCTACTGAATTTTATTTTCAATCTGTATACTTAGCTCAAGTCCTTGACTGACAGAGTGCTCAAACTTGATTGGTTCACTTACCATCCTGCTTGAAAGGTGCTGGGTGCACCAACTTAATTTATTTTCAATAGTTATCAGTAAACTCGAACTTAATTCATCAATTTATAAACCTGAAGCCAGATACAAACGGTAAAAGTAGTTTTTTTTAACTTTACTTAAATTAGCCTTCATGCAGGTCAGGGAAGGCTTGTATAAAAGAGGACTGCAAGAAATCACAGTATGAAGTAGCTTCAGCAAGGTCAGAGGTATTTCGTTCCACTCAGTGGGACCAGTTTGACAATTTGGAGGAGGTGGGTGATCCCAGCAACTGAAAGCATGCTACTACTTGTATTCATTTTTAGCTATGCATGTCATATATCAACAAAAATGAGCATAATAGTTTGTCAATTTTAAATACCAATATTTTTCTTATAAATTTAAGGTCTGTTTATGCAAACATAAAATGGCAATAAGAATAAGAATTGTGGTTATCAATTGTTTATTACCATCATGGCTGAAATTGATAATCATTGCCTTATAGCTACTTTCCATATTTTACAGAATTATGGACTTTAATTGTATCTAAAAATATGACTCCCTAAAATGAAGGCTGTGTATCATAACCAACCATGCATCTGGATATCACCAAATGGCTAAGTTCTGGACATTGAGAGTTAAATATAAAAATGAATGTATAAAGTATAAAAGTAGAAACATAAAAGTTTTATCCTTAAGTATATAGAAAGATTTCTATATAAGTATAAAAGTATAAATGATGAGGAAAATTAATAGAAAAATGTCCTAAAAGGGCATATGTGCCTGGTTTTTCTCCTCTATCCATGATGCCCAGAATGTGACTGTAATGACTGGAGTTTGAAATATCATGTGAGGTTAAGTAAGCTTAAAAGGATCATGGTATGCAGTAAACAGCAAGAAAGAATTTGGTGCTTTGTTTTGAAACATCACCTTAACTAACTTTGGAATGTTTTATAATTCTATCATCAATAGGATATCTAATCAAATTTTGTCATATTTATAAAATAGAATCCTATATGAAAATGAAAGTCAATGAACTAGAACTAGATGTAAACATGGATTTTTATGCATAATATTAAGCAAAGCAAAGATAAAATGGAATAATACAGTATTACTATATAATATATAATACATATATATGTAATACATTTATAATGTCATATACAGTATTCTGGGGAACAAAATGAAAAAAATAACTAGAATTACAAATATATTTAACTGCAAAAAAGATAAATTAAAAGTGCAATTACAAAAGATATCTGGAAAAAGATATCTAAAGTTATGCATTTTCTAAATTACATACAGATAATCAAAGAAAGTCATTCTTCCTAGTACAAATATTAAAAGTGGAACAGATAAATTTTGAAAAATCAGGTGTCAATGGAACGTTGAAAACAAGAATCTTTCCTAAGTGACCTGAAAATTATTGTACATTTTCATCCCTTGGAGCTATAATTAACTTGGTTCAATGATAAGAATGAATCTTAGCTTGCAGACAGCCACCAGCAGAGAAAAAGAGAAGCCAGCAGGGATTTTATTGGTTGTCTCATAAGTCTGACATGATGTGCCAGAAACAAAAATTACAGATGTGCCTTAGTGCTGCTTGTATAGGAAAGTGGAGATGGAGGGATCATCTGAAGTTTTTTACAAGAAAGTGAAATAGCTCACATTTTCACAGTAAGAGAAAGATTGCACAAGAAAATGGAAGTCCATCAAAAACACATGGTCATGTCCTCATAATGTACATGCTATTTCATTTAATTTTTAAATTTATTTTATCATTTTTTATTTTTATGCAATGTATATTTGTTGATCCCCTTGGGAATGGCCCTTGACTCCCTCCCACCCCCTTGTCAATCCTTTCTTATTGCTGTTTGTCTGTGTTTGGTCCTTTGGTCTCTCTCTTTTTTTGGAGTAGTGCTCTTTTTCTGGGGAGGATCTTCTTTCTTGGGACATGGTAGACCATGCTACTTAAATTTCCATTCCTAATTTTGTATCCAGTGCCCAGTCCAGGCTTGTTTGGCATGAATCAGAGCCTCTTCCTTCATGCTGGCTGTCCCCTCCATTCTGTTCTCTGTTCCATTTGCTGCTTCTTTGCCTGGTGGTTCAGGTCATGGACTTAGGCAGCCTGCCTCCCAGCGATTGTCATCCTGTGTCTGGGATTCTCTCTGTGCTCTTTTTCGGATCCTTCCCAGGGCATGTGTGTAATTCCAGAGTCTTTATTCTTACACTTCATCTCTTCTGCTTTTGTGATTGTGTTGGACCATGCCTGCTTTCCTTATTCTTGATGAGGGCTGATTAAAGCAGAAGCATACCAGAGGAGTTCAGTAGCACCAAACCCTTCTGTCCCCTGCTTTGCTTGCACCCTGGCAAGGTCCAAGCTTGCAGGGTGCCCACACACTGGTCAACCCAGTCACTCAGGCTGCTCCCCAAGTCCCTCCCAGCCTTCCAGGAGCCATGTACATAGGATGGGATGGCTACCACCAAGACAGAGTGGCCATGGTGTGGGCCACACTAGGCCTGTGCTTGGCCTGCTGCTATTTTATTTTTAATTGAGGCTTATGATACTATATAACCTTTAGGTTGACAGCTTCATACCTTGTCAAACCACTCCTGCCACCAAAGCTCTAACACATATGTTGAAAAGTGAAGTTGTATGCAAAGAAAGACAAAGAAACTCAGCTGGAAATGTATAAGTGCCTTCTATATCTTCTGCAGTCATTCAGGATTGAGCAGAAAGAGCCAGACTTTTAAGAAACCTGGATGGTCTCAGAGAAGACCCTGAGAAAAGTTGAGTCTTACTAAAATGAAAGCACACACACACAAAAAAAAGCCCAATCTGTGGAGCCCTGTTGTTATTTTAAAATATTGTGTAAAAAGCAACAAAAAATTACCAGACATATACAGTGACAAAAAATATGTACAATTACTTGAAAAAGAAGAAATGAATAATATAAACACATGTAGATGATGCAGATATTGGAGGATGAAGAATTTATCACTGTAATTATCATTACAATATGCAAGACAAATGAGGGATGAAACAAAAAACTAGACTGAAGGATGGCAATTTTTAGAAAACCAGAGAATATCATCAATTTAAAATATGAAATTTAGAAATTACATTCTCCTTTATGAATTCCATTTGTTCTTGACATGCTCAGGAAACTGGATATGGAACTGGCAAGATTCCATAACTGCTTTTTGATTCAAATCACATTATAATTAAAAAACACACTATTTTTCCTATACAAATAAAAGTACTTTCACACGTTTTTTCTTTGGAAAATGTTTCAATTGTATGTTTTATTTCAATAGCAGGTACATTTTTCATAAGAAAACCTGGTTGTATTTTTGTTTGATATTGTATTATGATCTTATTTTCAGTAAATTTTATTTAGTAAATTTATATTGAATTTCTATTGTAAATTTTGTTTTAAGGCAACCATTTCAATTTTCATAGGTTTGCTTCAGTGTTATTGAGAACATGAGATGAGCACCAGAATAAATTTCTGATTGAAAGTATACTTGAAATAAAAGAGATCTATTTGAAAGAACTACTGGGCATTCCAAATCCCTGAGATAAATCCATGGTCTGCTGTGCAAATAAATTAAAAGATAAAGATTATTAATCACAATGGAAAAAATCATAATCCCCAATTATATGCTGTCAATAACATATTTTAAATTCAATGATACAGATAGCTTGAAAATTAAATCAGTGCTATGCAATTACATCAAAATAGCACAGAAATGAAAGAGTAGCTGACTATATTTAATCAGTAAAAATATATGGAAATCCAAGAGTTATAATAATAAAAGATGGTGATGAAATGTACCAATCCTTTGGGAAAACATAGCAATGTACATGTGTATGCACCTGGTAATCACCAAATATTTAGGAATTAAGCAAATCCATTCTAGAAATCTCTGGGCCACAGAAGACATCGTGAAGAAAATGAAAAGTGAGATGAACAGAATGATAATGAAATATATCCAAAAATTAGTGGATAGATTTGTAGAGAAATATTTGTTCTTAAATGAGCTCATTATAAACTGAGACAGTCAAAATTAATAATAAATGCTTTTATTTCAAGAAACCACAAAAATTCAACAAGTGATGCCTAAAGAACTTAGAAAATATAAATCAATACAAGAAATATTAATTAGGCATACAGCAAAAAATGTGATTATCTGAAATGATTAATAAATTGCTAAACCACAAAGACTAATTTCAAAGGAAATAGAAAGAAAATAGAGTAGCAGATTTGAAATGAAAAAAAAAAATAGGTCTCACAGAAATCCATATTAAAAAATAAAAAGATGGTGTATCTAAAAATTTATTTATAAAATTATAGGATAGTGAGCTTATAAATTTGATGATGTAGATTAAATAGATACATCTCTTGAGAAAAATTATTTACCAGTTGGACACTGGAAGAAATCTCTCCCTCTCTCCCTTTCTCTCTCACTCACACATACACACACACACACTTTCATTTCCTGCCCCACCAGTTTGAAATCAAGAGTTCAATAGCTGTTTCTCTCTAAAGTTACTCTTTCATGTCACTTATTCTCATTAAAAAATGGGAAAAAATGACATTTTTCTTTTTTTTTCTTGGAATTTACTAACCATATTCTTCCTTTGAATAACTCATTTTCACAAAGGATTGAGAAGAAATATGTGTAATATCAATGATGACTATTTCTCAATTATTTGTCACAAGAACATTAAAAAGAAATGCTATTTCTAAATAACCTACACAAGTTGCTTCCCTACAAAGGATCTGTAAGTAATAAGTAAGAGTCTAGAACGATTGCCCATATTAGGATATGCTTTCTTAGAACCAAGCTATCCCACTGGAAAGAGTTAATGTGTTTAACTTGAATAAATGTTCAAATATTTTAGATAATATCATTTTTAAAACAAAACAAAAATTTCTTCATTTTTCTCCCTTGCTTACTTTGTTAAATTTTTCTTTCTTCTTTTATTTTTTACTCACCTACAGGGCAAACAAGGGCCACACATTACATTAAGTGTTTATGCTTAATCTTTGATTTAGAATAGATTACCTCATCCTGTTTTCATTTAATATGACTTTGATATTTGGAAGTGCCAAGCAATCTTTCCTGTAGAATATCCACATTCTGTCATCTTTCTGCATTATTGATTCAGCACAAATGTTATTTTACATACTTCTACATGCCACATAATCTTTCACCTTGCCTCATTCTAGGCCTAGGTTGTTGATTTGTTTAAGATGATGCCTGCCAAATTTCTCTTTTGTAAAGGTCCTATCACTATGCTTTACTTTAAAAAAATCTATATGAGGTGTGTTCCCTACCAACTTTTTATATCACACTTTTATATATTAACTTTTTTCTCTAAATTTAAGTAATGGTATTTGTAAGATGGAATTTTTTTTTTTAATCTAGTATTAGCTGGCTTCCTCTTCTCAGCAATCTCCCCTTTTCAATAGCATGTGTAATGTATGGATTCTTTTCTTATTAATGTGTAACAAATATCATCAGTAGTCTTATTCTTTGATGCTCCAATTAAGTGGTTCAGTCTGTACTGTTATTATTAATATGCATCCATCATTCCTCCAACATTCTGCCTGAATCAAAATTAGGACTGCTGGTTTCTACAGCTCCATTTAATAAAATTTAATTAAAAAATGTTAGCTATATATTTACTTTCCTCTTACATATTTTTGTTTTTGTTTGTTTTAGTTGGTAACTGTGGTTCAGTCACACAGTAAACATGCACTTTATTATTAAAGTATCATGCATAAGTACATTGCTTCAGATACCACATACATGAAATGCTTCTGTGCAACCTGATAAAGGTTGTGTTACAGATATTTTTTGTTTTGTTTGAACGAATAGTGCAAATGAGATGAAGGGTGAATGATTGAGTTGGGCAGCCAACCTCTTTCTGATGTGTTGGGTTTGTAACCCTGGAATTAAAGGCAATCTTTCTACCTGGTGGGACTGGATGGTTCTCTCATGTTGGAATATGGCTGGATTTTAAATTACTTCCACAAGTCAACCAAGAATTCTGGAAAATTATGATCCCATGCAGTTTATTCCCTTGGGGAATGCAATTCTGGGTAGAAGCTTCCACACTATAAATTCTCAGTAGACTATGCCCTTGGCTGTCTCCTCACCCTTTAGTTGGTCCCTGTGAAAATAAAAATTGTTAAGAAATAATCATTGAATTTGGTAAATTTACTGCCTTGACCAACTTTCTCCTCTAAATAATGGACACAGGGTGAGGAGTTGTGTCTCATCAGACTTGATTTTTTGGTTTCTGACTTTCACATCTACTTCTTAGACTGCATGGCCTGATAGGTGAGAGTATATCTTTTTTCTTTCATTTTTCTTAAAGCAGAGCTGTCTCTTTTCTTTTTTTATTTCTGAATTAAATTAAACTGTTTTTATTCCACTAAATTGATCAATAATCCATCACTTCCACCTTTCTGAGAAATCAAGCATTTTTCTAGGAAATTAAAGCACATAGAATTTAATGCAGGTTTTGGTCCTTTATTATGTATTTGTTAGATTGGAAGGACTATCTCCATCTAAGGTTTGAACTAAGTTTGGTTCGATTTGGTAATCAATTGGCTGATTCAAATTTAGAGAAATTTATAATTAATATGGGCAGAATTAATAAATACACTGGAAAAACACACCCAAAAAGAATTGAACAGGAAATACCAAAGTGAATACTCATTTAAGGTTTAGGAGAATATGTCAAAGTCATTTGCCATTAACTCTATGAATCCCTGTGTAATTGCTAGTCCTTCCAAAAGTAGTATGGCTTTGGATAATGCTCCTATAGTGCACTGAAGCAATTTACCAGCATCAAGACCTGAAAGTGTGGGGTCAGAAGCCATCACACTCTGTGGCATTTCCATGACTATGTGGCTACATAAGAGGTTCATGAAATATACGGGGAGAGAAACTCAGCTATTGAAGTATTTCAGTCATCATACATGGGTAATTGTAGGAGAAAATTTGGTTCTCATCCAAATTTTATCAAAAACAGAAAATTTCTACTTTCAGAGTACAATCAGAGTGCAACAAATTATAAATTAAGCATAAGGAAATTATGTAAAATGAAATTTACCATGTACATAACAAAATTATAGTGAGTTAACTTACTTAAAGTTGCATATTTTATGCATTCCAATAATAAATGATAAATATTATATCAAAGAATATCAAAGACTACAAATATTTGTCAAAAATCAGTATAAATGTTTGCTATTAAAGCACCATTGCATTATAATATTATGTAATTTTCAGTCATACATCATTAAAAATAAACATCTTTATATACTACATTAAGTTCCTCATTAACTATTTTTTGTTATTGTGATGGTTAAAGCATTTGTTACTTTTTCAAATTTTATAATTTGTTGTTTTTTCTAAATATTTACATTTGTATCTAATGTAACGAATTTACTTTCTTCTTTTTTTTAATAGATGGTTTTCAAGTTCTTGCAACTTGGGACAATGTATTTTGAGTTGAGACTTAATTTCAAATCCAAATCAGCAGTTATATTTCCATGTAAACCTGGGCAATATACCAAATTCGACAAAAGTCAACTTCTCATGTGTGAGATTGCATTGTGATAAAACTATATATCACAGGAGATTATTGAGTGGTTAGAGTTTTTTTAAGCACTTCAATCTATGCCTAGCAAAATCAAGCAACTTAAAAATTATAGTGTAAACTACAGCCGAAAGGAAAAGAATGCAGTTTCTTTTCAAATGCAAATGGATCATTCTCTAAAATTGAAAGGCAAACTTGAATAAATGCACAAATTAAAATAATGTCAACCTTTTTCTCTGATAATAAAGCCATTAAACTAGAAATCAATAATGGAAATAACAATAAGGGTAGTATTACATAGAGACTGAAAAACATACAACTGGAAGATGACTGGGTAAAGGAGGAAATCAAAGAAGGAAAAAGAAGCATACTTTCAGACAAATGACAAAGATGACAACATTCAAAAATAAAGGGGACTCAGCAAAAGCAGTATTAAGAGGAAAATTCATTGCAATACAGGTCCCAAGGTAAAAGGATTGAAACAACCCGAAGAAATAATCTTCTCTCCCAACTTGAGGAATTAGAAAAAGAACAACAACAAAAAAAAAATTCCAAAGTCCAGGAGTGGACAGGAAATAATAAAAACAAAAGCAGAAATAAATGAAACAGAAATGAAAAAGACCATTGAGAAGATAAACAAAACCAATAGCTGGTTCTTCAAAAAATTAATTAAATTGGTAACCCCCTACCAAGGCTCACAAAGATAAGGAGGGAAACAACATAAACAGAATTATAAACAAAAAAGGAGAACAGACACAGCATAAATCCAAAAGATAATTAGAGATTATTATGAACATCTATATGCAAACAAATATAACAAACTGATTGAGATGTACAAGTTCCTTGAAAGATACAGCCATTCAAAATTGAACAAAAAAGAAACAGAGAACTTAAATAGGCCAATTGCAAGCAGTAAAATTGAGGTAATCATCAGAACTCTTCCTAAAAACAAGAGCCCAGGACCAGAAGTTTTCACAAATAAATTCAACCAAACTTTCAAAGAGGAAAAAACACCTATACTACTAAAACTCTTCCAAAAAATTCAGAAAGAAGGAAAACTACCAAATATATTCTATGAAGCAAACATTACATTGATACTAAAACCAAAGACAGATAGTACAAAGAAAGAAAACTATAGACCAATCTCCCTGAAAAACACAGATGCAAAACTTCTAAACAAAATCTTGGCAAATTGAGTCCAACAGTGCATAAAGACAATTATTCGCCATAAAAAAGTGGGATTCATCCCAGGGCACAGGGAATCAACATAATCCATCACCAAACAAAGAGAAAAATAAAAACCTTATGATTGTATCAATAGATGCAGAAAAAGCATTCAATAAAAACCAGCACCCATTCTTGGTGAAAATGCTTGAAAAAATAGGGATAAAAAGAACATAAATCAACATAATAAAAGCTATTTATGATAAATCCACAGCAAACATCATCCTTAATGGGGAAAATCAAAATAACTTCAATTAATATCTGAAACCAGACAAGGATGCTCACTCTAACCACTACTTTTCAACATAGTACTGGAAGTTCTAGTAAAAGGGGATAAGGCAAGAGAAAGACATAAAAGGAACACATATAAGGAAATAAGAAATGAAACTAACAATATATGCAGATGACATGATACACTATGTAGAAAACCCAAAAAAATCCACAGAAAAACTAATGAAATAATAGACCAATTCAATAAGGTTGTTGGCTACAAAATCAACACACAGAAATCAGAGCCCTTTTTATATGCAAAAACCCAGTCAGAAGAAGGAGAAATTAAAAAAAAAAACCTACTCCATTTATGATTACACCACCGAAAATTAAATAGCTGGGAATAAACCTAACAAAAGAAGTAAAGAATTTATACAAAGAAAACTGCAAAACATTCTTAAAAGAAATAGAAGTAGACCTTAAGAAATGGAAAAATATTCCCTGCTCATAGATTAGAAGAATTAACATTGTCAAAATGGCTCTTCTGCCAAAAACAATCTACAGATACATTGCAATTCCAATGAAAATCCCAGACTTCAAATTATACTACAAAGCCATAATAATTAAAACAGCACAGTACTGGTACAAACAGACAATCAGACTAATGAGACAGAATTTAGTTTTCAGAAATAAAACCACACATATATGGCCAGCTAATCTTTGACAAAGGAGCAAAAGTATACATTGGAACAAGGAAGCCTCTGCAATAAATGGTTCTGGGAAAACTGGACCAAAGTATGCAAGATATGGACCAAGAAAACTCCTTCACACCATGTACAAAAAAAAACAACTCAAAACAGATAAAAGACTTGGGTCTAAAACCTGAAATCATAAAATTCATAAAGGAAAAATTGGGCAAAACACTTCATGAATTACACTTTGGAAATCCATTAGACATCACATTTACAGCTGGGGAAAAAAATGAAGGAAAACAAACAGCTGAGACTACATCAATCTAAAAAGTTCTGTACAGCAAAAAAAAAAAAAACAATAGCCAAAACAAAAAGAAACCCAACTGATTGGGAGAAAATTTTTTCCTCCATATATGTGATAAGGGTCTGATAACAAAGATCCACAGAGAACTCACACAATTTAGCAAAAACAAAGCAAAAGTCCAGTTAAAAAATGGGGAGGAAAAACTAAAAAACACTTCTCCAAAGAGGAAATACAGACGGCCAATAGGCATATGAAAGAGTGTTACACATTACTAGTAATGAGAGAAATGCATATCATAATCACATTGAGATATCATCTTACACCAGTAAGAATGGCCCATATAAAAAAAAAATGGACAAGTGTTGATGCAGATGTGGAGAGAAAGGAACAATCTGACACTGCTGGTGGGAGTGCAGGCTGGTTCAGCCACTGTGGAAGGCTTTGTGGAGAACCCTCAAACAACCAAAAGTGGAACTGCCATTCAACCCAGCAATCCCACTACTGGGAATCTGCCCAAAGTATACAAAAACACTCATTCACAAGGACACCTGTATTCATTTGTTTATTGCAGCACTATTTACAATTGCCAAGATATTGAAACAACTCAAATGCCCCAAAACTGATGTATCATTGAAAAAGATGTGGTGTAATTACACAATGGAATACATTGTGTTCCTATTACACATGTCATCAATCGAAGAAGACAAACATGTCATTTTGCAGCAACATGGATGGAGCTAGAAGGAATCATGTTAGTGGAAATTAGCCAGAAAGAAAAACAAAAATATGGGATGGTCTCACTTATATGAGAGATTTAGGGAAAACAAGCAAACAGACAAGAAAAATTCAAAACTGCCAACAGAACTGAAGCATAGATCAAGGGAAGGGGAGGAAAGTAAAACTGAGGGAGGGGGAGGGCACAAGATATAAAGAAGGTGCATAGGTGATAAGGTGATGGAAGAATATGGGTTAAACAATGATATATTTATATATGTATTTGCATATGTATATATACACATGCAATCAAAAATAAATAAATAAAATATCTAAAAATTATAGTGTAACCATTCTTAAAGAAAGTGAAAACACTATTATCAATGACAATTGATCACATCCTTGTGTTCTTACTCTAATTCATCTACCTGGTGCTGAAAAAGGTCAAATCAGGGAGGAAAGGATAGGAAAGATAAGGCAGACTGTCTAAGTTATTGGTATTCTGTTTTTACCCTGCAACTTTTCAGTTTCTCCTGTGATGCTATGATTCCTTCAAAACACTGGAAAGAATGATTCACCTTCTTGAGGATTAAAGTTTAGAGCAGCTAAGAAAAATGAGTGATAGGTCAGGAAAATGTTTTATAGTCCCAGCTGACACCCAGCAAGGATAAACTTGTTTTCCTGAATATATCAAAATTGGTATCTATCCCAACTACTCTTCTCAAAATATTTCTTTTATATTTTGAGTAAATCTAGAGGTGTTATTTATTAATAACATTCTCATACAGAAATAGAGTTGCTCATTTACTTTCCCTGACTGAAAAGGCATCAAAGATCTGAAAAGTTTTGGAAAAGTGCTTCCTACCTTGATGCCTACTTTTTTTCTAAACAGTGTCTGTGATTTTGCAATTTAAAAAATGCTAACATTTATAGAGGTCTATCAAATGCTAGGAAATTCCAACTCCATTCCATTGAGATGCATTGTTCACACCATAATTTTATTTACATGTAAGATGCTTATTTGTTTTTCTCTTTCAGCAGGACCAATTTAAATTTTGGAAATTATATATGAACACATATGCCAAAACCTGGCAGAAATTTAATTCAAAATATTTGTTGAATGAATGAATAATGTAATGACTAGATGAGTAAATCATTGGAATAAATTATTTCAGATATACATTCAAAAAATATAAAAGTCAGCTCTCCCACACTGCTCTATGAAATATTTTGTTCAGATGTGCTTTTCTGCTTCCATTTTGCAAAATATTTTAGATCTATTTTTATTCTCAAAGAAAATTATGCAAATCACACTTAATCACTCCATAATGCAATTCTGAATGAAACGTTTCCAGTTACTCACAATTAGTATGATAACTGAGGTTATTAAACCAGTTTTCATGCTTAATCCATGTTACTAATTTATCCATTCATTTGAAATTTTTGTAGTTCTTCATAGTAATTATAGGGGAGGAATTTTTTATTATACATTGAAATGTTCTTAGATTAAAATAAGTCATTACTGTTGTCCATGTTTGTCTCAAAACCAAACATATAAATAAATCCCTTAATGATAATTTTAATTACTATCATTTGTGTTACAAATATCTAATTCAGACAGCTTTGGGTCAAAAATTAGAATAAAAGTTCCTTTATTTTGATGACATCATGTTATATTACAAGTCTAGCTATAAACTATGTATATTATAACTGACCTATAACATACTAGTTGAAATTTCTAGTAAGCTTAACAGAGAGAAATGTAAAAGTTTTTTTTTTTTACTCTTGTTATGTTTCTGTCTATCCTAATATGAGTTTACCACGAATACATACATACATACATACAGTGCAAAATACATGTGCATACAATGGTTCTTGACCCAAGAAACTCCCTTTATTTTCAGACTTTATATTTTCTAGTCAGGTGTATTCTCCTTAGATAGTTTTATTCATAAATCATTTCTGTATTGATGATGGAAAATTAATTCATGCAAGTAATATCTTTTACCTAAATCCATTTCACCTGAGTGAAATGAATAATTTTAATCAACACATAAGTGATTATGTGTTATGCTTAGAGTGTTTAGAGTGCCTCAGCACTCTAAAGGATTTAAGTATGAGTACCCCCTAGCTCTTTTCTTCTAAGCCATGCAACTAAGAATGCCAGAGCATTTGCCCCTCAAATTGAATAAATATAAGATAAAAAAAGAGTTTTTACTGGAAGGATTTGTTAAGATTGCTTTTTGTCTAAAGGGATAAACTGAAAAAGAGACCTACAAACTTTTTAATAGAATTGTATTAGCTTAGACAAAATAAAGTGGAAATAGGACAAACTGAAAATAAGTTTTAAAACCTCAAATGTCTACAGGCTAGAAACAGATCAAGAAACCTACTATTATATACTACATATTTTGTAGTCTTTTAAAATTCATGTTAAACATGAACTCCCACTGTAAATGGTGTTTAGTGGAAATGCCTTTGGGATGTGATTCAGTCATGAGCACAGAGTTCCCATGGCTTAATGCTTTCATAAGAGAGACCTATAAGAAACTTCCCTACTATGTGAGGACACAATGAAAAAAAAAACTGTCATCTGAGAAGCAGGAAACAGATTCACCAGACAGTGAATCTGCCAAAAAATGATTTTGAATGTTCCAATCCCAAGACTTGGAAATAAATTTTCATAAATTATAAGTTAGCTATTCTATGGAGACCTGTTACAGTGACCTGTATAGACTGACATCTACTAATATCTGTAAACACAGATTATCTTTGATGATAAAATAGTATGCTCAGAGCGGAGAACATAGAACCAAGATCCTAGATGGTAGAGCCAAAATTATGGAAAATTACAATTAGGGTGTTATAGGATTGAGTACTAATCAAGAAATGGATGCCATGCTAGTTTCATAATTGCTATAGAATAGTAACTCAATAGACACTTCCATGCCTATGTTTCTGTATTTCATTTAGATTATTATATCCTGTACTCTAAGCTTCTGCTATAAGAAGACAAAACTTTTAGAACCTTGAGAGGGGAATAATGGTATTTTTAATGTGAGTAGAATGTAAACCATTTGGAAAATAGAGGAAAATCTGTACTATTTGTTCTCCAAAATGACCAAAAATGATCCTAACTTACTGGACTTTACAAATTTGTTCAGCCTCCACCTACAGAGAATCATGACTGGCTGCCCAATGTGACTAATAGAATGTACATATAATTTATTGAAAATATTGGCAGATCTTTGCAGGTAAATACAATTATGTATATTTACGTCATTTCAAAGCTATGACATAAAGATATTGAAACAGCAACATTGGTTATTCTTGCATCACTGGGGAGAAAGTTGGTTTCTATGTCAGGAAGGCACAGTAGCAGTCCATAGTGATGCTTATATAAAAAAGTCATATATACTGAACTCTCAATCCTTAGTCAAGCTTTTATATAACTGCAATATCAACTTCTTCCACAAAATTCAAATTCCAGACATTTTGTGAAAGAAAATAAATGATTATTGTTGCTTGAAGTCCTAAGTTTTAGAATGATAGGTAACATTAGATAACTAACATAAATTCTTACTCTTTGATGCTATTTATATGGCTATAAAGTACATCTAGCATATTTAATAATTAGTATGAAAACTATTAAATAGTAAAGAAGTTATTCTTCATAAGAAAATGAGCTAGTAGTTTCCTTTGCAAGCAGGGAGAATCTTACATTTTCAAACACTGTTGTAGGTAATGATACTTTCAAGAAACATTTTAATTATAGCAAATAAAAAGTAAATTGCAGTATTGGATAATATAATGTATCATGTCTGATATACTCTTAGAAACAGGGAAATTTTGTTGAAGGAAAAAGAAGTACATCTGAATAGAGAACAGTATAAGAAAAAATAAGTGTTAAACTAGAAAAAGTAGAAAAAATGAGTTGAATTAAGAATGGCAGCAATAAGTTTAAAGGCAAAAAATAGTCAGGGTTCTCTTCCACACACATTTAGAAGCCATGGCAAGATTTTAGACATAACCAGGATAACATCACGCTTAATACTTAGACAGGACAAAGCATGGAAATTTTGTAGAGAGTAGTTGGGAAATATCAGTAATGCCACAGAGAAACCAGTGAGGTTCTTGTGTTATCTGAATAAAAAATTATGGAGACCTCAATTAAGAATATTGGCAGAAGCCTTGGAAAATCTTCCCTTTGCCAACTACTGGCACGTGCTTTCCTAGTGTCTGAAGCCAAAAGGGGAAAAAAAATTGAGTATTCCTGACTCCCCTTTCCTTAACAACTTGCCCTAATATAAGTTATGGGATGATATGTTAGGAAACATTAGATAAGTAATACCCATTAATGCTTGCTAGGCCCACATTCTGCCAGCTTCCTTGTCATAGTATCCAGAATCAGATGACTTTCTCGCACCCAAGTCACCATTTCCCCCCTTCAAAGTATTGTAATCATCTCAAAAGTGGTATTTTTGTTTCATTGTATCCTCATTCAGGACACCTCATTCAGACGCTGCTAAAATCTAAATTGTATCATGATAAACCTCTGCCTGAAAAACTCAATGACTTTCATTTTTGTCAAGATGAAAATTAGCATGCCATCAATGGCCAGCCATGCTGGGCTTCCATAAATCCTCAAACTCACTGTAACTTGCTTCACTGAAGCCAACTGATCACCTTTTTCTTTCTCTAACTCTTGAGATGCTATTTCTTCCTAGGGAACATTGTAGTTTCTTTTTCCTCTCTTTCCCGTTCAATTCTTCCACCACAAGTCTGTAGACTCATTCACTTGTGACCTTCAAATCTTTACTCAAATATAGCTTTCTCAGAGTTTTCCCCTGAGATCTTACATAAAAATACAGCCTTTCCAATTTCCTTTATCTCTTTCCATACTCTATTGTTCTTAGATATTATTCCATCTCCTTTATTTAATTATGTTGCCTCTAATGAATTTTTCTGACTTAATCATGGGTGTTAGTGCTTAGTGTGCAAAGTGTGTAGAGGAAGGACAGGCCCATGTAGATTCTCAGTAAAATTTTGTTGAATGAATTAATAGCTTAAAAAGGTATATTCATTGTCATTGGCAACAGAGTGAATGAGGACTAGAAGAAATCAAGAACAGCTCAGGATTTTGTTTGTACTAGAGTTATCCAGGAACTCTATCATATAAAACACTTTTATACATAGATCTGGAAAAATATCTCTTAGGAATATGAAAACTCCACACAATTTCAAGCTTGAAAAATCTTAAAAAAACTTTAATCATCACATGTTCCTCTAAATCTGACTCAGGGCATACTCAGAGAACATGAGGTGACCTGGGTATGAATCTTTACCCATTCACTTAAGAATCTTGGCAGAAAGCACAAAAGTGGCCTATAGAGAGAAATGAAGAAAAAAAAAGTTTATTTTATGAAGGCAGCTAGAGGAGAGAAGCGAGGAAAAAAAGTTAATAGGTGATCAAATCCCAATCATCCTGCTAACAAGTGATAGTACGACCCAATTCAGGGTGCAGAAGAAAGAAGCATTGAGCCCATATGTGCTCTGTATATACTAAACGTAAATACATAACTCCAACTCTCATTTCCAGTAGCTCCCTCACTCAGGAGGTCTGGTCCATGACACAGTGGAACTTCCAATCCAACATAGTTACATATAAGTCTGGATAGATAAAATGGAACTTCCCTTCTATAACAATGTACCACACCAAACTTTTAGACCTAACAACAAAGGAAAGAAGAGAGATAATTTAGACTTGGAGTACCTGAGATTCTTATTCTATTTCTGTTATAATTAGGAAACTTGTTTAAACTCCTTTTGGACGTTTCATGTCTAAAAGAAGAAAAATAAGAAAAGCTAAATATATCTTATCTTTCTAATTTGCCGACGATATTGTGAAGGAAAACCAAGTTGTATAATATACTCATTAAAACTAGAGAGATTATGTGCTCTATGAATAAATTTTTGAACATTTTCTTCCAGAATGGTAGCATATAATTTATGCCAGATATAGTTATTAATAAACAACTTTTGGCAGTTGTTATAATAATTTAAATTTCTCAAAACTAAGTTCTCCATAGTATCAGTCAAAGGTGATAGTGAAAAGATATTTTTCTTGTTATTGTAGAACTACCTGTTAGCGTTCTACATCGATCATTATTATCAGTAAAATGCTTTATTTGCTTCCTCAGAGTCTGCCATGCTGTGACCTTAAAGATTCTATTATTTCTATTTTTTTGTCAAATCTGTGAAATCTGAAGGAAAAAAAATTGTTAGCATTGCCCAATTACATCTCACTGAAAAGGTCGACAAGATGTCAGTAATATAGGATTGAAAATTTTAGCCTAGAGCTCAAACTTAAATTGTTTTGCAACTGACATGGGGGAATCTCTTAAATCAGTTTCCATGTGGATAATGAATGCTTGTTAAGTATTCTTCCAAAGTAGATCAAAACTACAGAGAAAAATGGCATCAACCAACACTTCAAACACATTATATTACTTTTGGTGATTAAAAGTAATTTTCTCATACACGAATGTGCATTTGATTTGTAATTAACGCAATATGGAATAAATTTATGGTTTATCATAAATTGTATAGTTCATTTTGAATCCATTAACAGTTTGAATATATATTTATAATAATTATTAGTATTTAAAAAATGTTATGAGGATAAAAATCCAATGTGCATTTATTTTGTTATTCATTTCATTTTCAACTTATGATGTACTTATAGTACAAAATAGTTTAAGCAAATTTGAGTAAGTCAGTCAAACTTGTCCCTTAAAAATAGAAATACAACAAATATAACTATGGACATAACTGAAAAAGCAAAAGCAACTGGGCCAACTTTAAACTTATGAGGTGACATAAAATCTTAAAAATTCTTTGTAAAGATCATCTAATATTCAGTTTAGAAGTTAGTTCAGAGTGCATTTTCATTGAAATGTATAAATATGATTTTTGTGGTCTAGGTAAATACTTCTAAATATTTTCAGACCTTGAATCTTTAGATAATATTTTTATCCTAAGCTTGAAGTCATTTTTCAGTGTATATCTAAGCTTTAGCTTGTTTTTAGAAATGAAGACCTGGTGCCATCATATTCTACTGATTGGAACCACATTGGCAAACGGTTTGGCAATTTAACTTAAAGTTCAAACTCATGATTTAACTTCTAGATAACTAAAAGTAGTTCCCCCAAAAGACTCATAAAGGACATTTATAGCTTTTTTTTCATAATAGCCCCTAACTGATAAAAATGTCCATAAATGAACTAGAAATTAAAAAAAAAAATCATTCAAGTTTTTAAGAGAGGCTACTTAGCCAATAAACAAAAACAACTTAGTATCTACAAACAACATGGGTAAAGCTCAGAAACATTATGTTGAATGAAAAGAGCCAGGCAAAAAGAACTTTTTCTGTGATCTACATAGACAAAGTAGAACAGAAAAATACTCATATTATTATAGAAACGAGACATTAAAGATAATGTGACTGTGTCCTATAGGAGACATATTCCAGATTGACAGAAATGTCTCTAAGGTAATTTTGGTGGTGTCAACAATATGTATATACATTTATCCCAATTTTTGAATAATATGCATAAGATAGTACCTTTCATTGTGCCAACATTTTATTTTAATAAAAAAGAAAAGTACCAAGTGAGGGTCACCTATGAGGAGATACATATCCTCACACAGTTCCCAAAGGTAATTGACCTCAATATTCTTGAACTGTACATAATTATTATTCCTAAGGATGTAATCATGGGTATGTAAAATAAAAACAGTATGTTTTCATTAATTGAAGGTCATTGCATATTAGTGAAAATTAGAGTAAAATTAAATAATTCTCATGTACACATTAAAATAAGAATTTTAATATGTTATCCACCTGAGTATTTGATGAGTGTTTATTAATATATGATACACTATTTTAGTATATGTTAACATTACACATAAATAATATACATAGGCAATATTATATATATATATTTATGTATTTTTTTTTGAGACTAGGTTTTGCTATGTTGCCTATATAGTCCCAATTCCATGGACTCAAGTGATCCCCAGACTCAAATATCCCCAATCTCAGCTTCCCAGGTAGCTGGGATTACAGGTGCCCGCCACCATGCCTGGCTGCTTTTTCGAGAGCAGGTATCTCTATATTGCCGAAGGTAGTCTCAAAACCTCGAACTCAAGCAATCCCAGGCCTCTTACCTCCCAGCACTTAGATTACAGGCATGTGCTACCATGCCTAGCAATATAATACATTACTAATACATATTATATAGATATTAAAATATCAAATTATCAGTGTAATATGAACATCATAAAGTCATGTGAGTAAATGCAAAATAGCCCACCAAATGCATGTTTAAGTAAAACTGTATATATATATTATTATATATTATAGGCATGTTAGCCCATACAGACTCATATAGAACATGAACTCTGTGTCATAGTATCTACTTAAAATATATTTCCTTTGTGTACATAGTTAATGTCCCATTTTGATAAACAAAATAATTAAATTTGATGCAATTCATTGTACATTCTTTTCCCATTCGTGTGCCCTGTTTAATATTTTCTATCTCAACCATAAATGGAAGAACATAAATCACTTTATAGAAACATGATTTTTCACTTTGAATATTCAGGTTAAGAACATAGCCTGGTTTGGTTTTAATGTATAGTGTGCAGTTTTAACATACAGAAATCAAAGTTCATTTTGTTCAGATGGCTATTGACACAAAATTATTTACTCAAGGAATTATACTTTGAGATACCACTATTTAAATAAATGGGACTGTGAAATACTTATAGACTGCAAATGTAACAGTTCCTCTAAAAAATATTAATCTAAATAAATACTCAAGCAGATTATTTTGTAGAATGGTCAATGTGAGCCTACAATTTATATGAAAATGCAACGAAACAAAATAATCTAGGTAATATTAAAAAACAAAGCAGGGAAGGTGAAAGGGTGATTCCCGGAAATTACAAAGATGTGAAATTTATATATAAATAAATTATTTAATAAATTTTAAAAAAACAGGCTTAGAAAACTGATGCATCACATAAAAAGACCCATAAAAGATTTATAGTAATGAAAGCAAGATAGAATCATTGAAATGACAGGCAAATCATTCATTAGGACCATTTATAAAGCACAGAAACAAACCCACATATGTATAATCATTTTATTTATGTCAAAGATGATGTAGCAATGCAACGGAGAACTAGTTGTAATTTTTTTTGAAGTAGACCATTCACCCCAAATCAATTCTGGATGAGTAGTAGCTCTAAATGTTAAAAGTTAGAGCACTACACCTTTTAGAAGACAGCAGGGCAATTTTTAAAAGAGTTTTTAAGCAGAACTAAAGAAAGTTAACCATAATTAAAAAGACCACATGATAAAAGTAAAAAGGTAGAGTGTGAAGAAACATTAACAAACATATATCAGACAAAGTTAAAGGGAGATCATAAAAATAGTAACAGCAAAGCTATAAAATAAAGGTAGGTGAAATGTGTGTGTGTGTGTAATTAAAATTTTGCCTTATTAAGAAAATTCAAAGCAAAGCCATAATATGACACAATGTATGGCCACTCAAATGACTGTAATTAAAATGCAGTCAAATCTCTTGTTGGTGAACTTCAGATCAACTGTACCTACTGTGTACCACAGTTGAGGGGAGAGTAAACATGTCAACACCACTGAAAACAATTCAACAGTAGTTACTAAAGCTATACAAACCCATTTAATGATCCCTAGATATACACCCACCATAAATAAGTACACATATTCACCAGAAATTGGTAGATATATTCACCAAAAGACATGTTGCAGATTCTTCATAGTACCCACAGCTATGATCATCAAGAGCCATTAAACTGGATATGCTTATACAATGGCATGACTTTTCACAGAATTATGAATGCATCTCACAAATATAACAGGGGATAAAAGAAGTCAAATATACAGAGCTATTTACTTTATGGCTCCATTCACATAAAATTCAAAAATTGGCAGTTTTAACTTGTGTACCCTAGACGAGAGTATATTGGTTTCTTTGGGGTTGATAGCGATGGAAGGAGAATCCAAGAAAGTCTCTGGGGTAATACTAACATTGTGTGTTGTTCATTCTCTGATTACACAGGTTGCTGGCTCTCTAAAATTTCTAGAACTATGTACACTATTGATTTGTGCACTTTTTCCTATGCATTTTACACATTTTTAGACATTTACTGTTAAAAAGTATGTATATATTTTTTTCTAATTTCTATGTTGGTTTTGTTATTGGGTAAAGGGCAAAAGTCAGCAATCAAAAGGGAAAAAGCACCACTTTTATTACAGAATAGTATTCCATTGTGCAAATATATCACATGGTTTTCAATGATTCTTCAGTTTTGGGATATTTGTGTTGTTTCCAAACCCTGGCTATTGTAAATAGTGCTGTGATAAACATCATAATACAGGTATTTTTTTAATTAGTGTTTTGGTGACTTTGGTCCCAGAGGTGAGATTGCTGGATCAAATGGTAGTTCCATTTTCAGTTGTTTGAGGGTTCTCTACATACCTTTACATAGTGGCTGGGCCAGTTTGCATTCCCATCAGCAGTGTAAAAAGTGTTCCTTGCTCTTCACAGTCATGCCAGCACTTGCTGTTGCCTGCCTGCCTGCCTGCCTGCCTGCCTGCCCACCCGCCCACCCACCCGCCCATTCTTCTGGTGTAAAATGGTAACTCAGTGTGGTTTTGATTTGCATTTTCCTGATGATAAGTGATACTGAGCATTTTTATATGCTTATTGACCATTTGCATTTCCTCTGTAGAGAAGAGTCTTTTTAGTTCTTCTCCCCATTTTTTGACTGGACTTTTTGCTTTATTTTTTGCTAAGCTGTGAGAGTTCTTTGTGAATCTTTGTTATCAGATTCTTATCACTTGTATAATAAGCACCTTGAGGTAACTAAGCCCCTGGAGCATGCTTTTAGATCTTTATCCTTATGGAGGGAAAAAATTTCCCATTCTGTTGAATTTTTTTGTTTGTTTTGGTAGTTCCACTTGTTTATGTTTTCCTTCATTTTTTTTAGCATCTGTGTGTCTTGACATGGGTTTCTGACCTCTAAGTCTTAGAATGCTTTGTCCATACTATCCTCTATATATTTTATGGTTTCAGGTCTTACATCAAAGTCTTTTATCCATTTTGAGTTGGATAAAAGTAAGGATTAGTAATGAAAAAAAGCAGCACTTTTAAATCTAACTTCTGCTCAGTTATTCTGCCTGCATGGCATTTACAAAGTCAAACTTAAATACAAAGCAAACAGGATTTACTTGCAAAGGAGTAAACAAGCAAAGAGTCACTGAGACCATTATGGGCCCTTGGTCATTTTCTCCAGTCCAATCGTAGTTCTAAACAAAACTGCATGTATTTCCAGTCACATGTGTATCCAAGAACATGGTGCTTGTCTTCAGCTCTGATATTGTCAGCTTTCTGCTCTCATTGCCTCAGCATGACTCCTCCCCCCATCTCTCTCTCAGACTGCAGATGCTGCAGATGGCAGCCCACTGCTGTGTGGCTTCTGGCCCCAATGGTGGTCTTTCACTGTTCTTCCCTAATCTCTGACTTTCCACTGCTCCAACTCTCGGATGGTTTTCCTGTCAAACTCCACTCACCAGGGCTCATTCCCACCTTTCAAATTTCAAGTGCATCACAAAGATGGCACCATAGACCCCATTTCAGCCATGCCACCTACTATCAGTTTCTGTGGTGTTTATTTTATCATCAGTGTAAAACCTTGAAGTTATCACTGTTTTAGACCAGAGTGCTGCCATCTAGAGCAGGACTGGCACCAATGTGCAAAGTAAGTCATGGTACCTCCTCCTTTGATCAGGTTCCCTGAACCCAAAGAATCACCTGGACTTGTGTGCACTGTGGCTTGTTGACATTTGATATGACTGTTATCTCAATGAGGATCCAACACTTTATTGTACCGTTATATTCCTAAACAGAGACAATATATTTTGGAATAGATTAGCAGTAATAGACATGACTTTTTAAATCTAGCTGCTCCCAATGATTTGTGGTAAAGGAGAACCTTCACAATTATCAACAAAGAACTCAGGTAATAGTCCCCCAGTGCTAATTTTGTATGGGATAATATGAAGTTCATTGATTATACAATGAACAGCATAAGTTTCAATTGACAGAAGCATAAAGTATGTCCTTTATAAGGCTCTGTAGCAAACAGGCTGGAGCCAGCATACCCCAGCAGACAGGATTTGGTAAGCAGTACTTTAGCAGCATGGGACCAACCCTTCCTGCTGTGAACATATTCAGAGCAGCCTTGAGAAAGTCCCAGGACTGCTGTGCCAGCAGCTGCTCTCAAACCAAGGAAGCGCCTATAGTTTTAGAATAATCTTTCCTCGATTCTCCACACAATCTCTTTCTAGTATGCAGGCTCCATTGCCACAGGAAGGAAATGATGGAGCAGAGAACTACCAAATTAACTATCACCTTTTTATGTGGACACATCATGCACCCAAAGTTAATCTTGCTTATCAATAGACCAGGATATTTCAATTCCATACAAGTCAAATTAGAGTCAATCTACCTAAATGATGTGATGAACCAGAAAGCTCACATTAGACCATACAATTAATATATACAGTTTGATACTAAAAAAAAGGAAAAAGAAATCTCAATGTCTGAGCATACTTCAGAAAACACATTCTGTAACTCTGAAGAGCAGAGTTAAATTTATCCCTACGTAATTCATGATATCTTCCTCAGTGAGTGAAAAGAAAACAACATATTTTGCAAATTTCATCTTAAATGAAATAGAATTCAAGAAGTAGAAAGTTCATAGGGCTAGTAGACAAGAGTTAGAGAATCCAAAATGTATTGGTGACTATCAGTGATTTGCACAAGTCACTGACACCTAAAATGAAGATAATAGTTGTTCTAAAATCCCACCTCAGAACCAGTGGAAGCATGTGCCAAATACACAAGTGGAAACCCTTTATGCATTGTAAGGAGTTATTAAAAATATAAATTTTAACAAGTGACTGTAACTAAGTTTGCCATGATCATCTTTTACTAATTATCTTCACATTGTTTATTTCAGAAATAGCTTATATACAAATAGTTAAGACTAAAAAACATTTCAAGAGATATTTGCTTTTTGTTTTTAAGTGTAGCCTAACATCTACTTTTATCATGTAAATCTGTCACATTTTTGCTGCCTAATGCCTGTTTATTTATTGTAACAGCTCTATCCAGGCCACTGGTTGTATAACCATCTCTTATTTTCACTAACTTTCATTAATCCTAAAAAGATTTTCCTTTAAAATCTGCATTATTAATCTTGTCTTTTTGTCTCTGCATGATATTTAACTCTATTGGTTGTTAAGACCAATACAAGCAATTCAAATATTTAGCAAAATTTTCAGAATATTATGATCGTATTATTTTTTAAATAAATCGTTACGAAGTATCATTCTCTATTTGGCTCTCACTCTGTCTCGTTTACTCTCCCTTTCTCTTTCTCTCTCTATCTCACACACATGCACATACAGCAGTTAAAAGTCCTTTCTTTTTACAAATAAATGTTCCATCAGTCAAAGGTAGGGATGCCCTCTGTTAAGCTTATTTTACATGAAGAACAATACAGAAAATGTAATTTAATTTTTAAATGAAACCTTCATTTCTATTTAATTGCATACTACACCTTCTTCATTGCTGGAGCATAATGAGGAGGAAGCAATTGCAAACATGCTTAAAGGTCTTGCACTGCTCCAAAGGAGAACTAGTTTCCATAGCAACTGGCATACCACCCTCTATTTATTCCAAATAAATGACAAATCAAAAGTGCAGCTGTAATACTGGGGGATTCTATTTCTCCTAACACAATATAAAGCTACAAATATCTCTATGAGTATGGCTACCACTTGTGATAACCTAGTAAGAGCCAAAGTGAAAAAAAATAGGCTTTTAAAACACAGTGTGTAGCTGCAGTTTTCTGCAGTGGTGGGGTGTCACTATAACCTTGTCTTCCATTCTGTAAAATGCCCTTGGGTGAGCAGCAAAACAGAAGGCATTATTTTCATGATGTTAGATATTTTATGCGGCAAATGAGATTTGTTTGTCTTAACCTAAGAGGCAAATCAAATTTCAAATTACATCATCTAATAGCTGCTGCTGTTAGATGCCTTTGAGAAGATTATTGATTTGGAAACCCACCATCTGCAAAATGCTAACCTGGTGTATCAAGCTAGAAAAAGGGTTTCAGTCTCAGCTGGTCTTTTCCTCTCTCTTCATCATGCTTTCAGCTAAATGATATGCTAGCCAAGGAGACAGGAAGAGACACTGGAGAGGGACCCTCATGTAGTCAAGTGACCATGTGATGAACATCACTTCTCCTTGTGCTCCCTCACACTCATCCACAAGAATACTTGTCTTTCATGTTCAAGCGCATGCATGTGCACAGTCACACACAGTCACACACATTCCTTCCCTAGTAAATACCAGAGCTGTGGTGCTGGAGGAGAAAATATCGTATCTCTAACATTTCACCTTACCTGAACATTCTCTCATGAAACAGCAATGTTATGGAAAATTAAATATGCTTTCAATGAGCTAAAGAATTTACTTTCTTATCATTTTTTAATAAAAGCTGACAAGATAGAGTCAGAAATATTAGTATCTTGATTCATCACATTATTTAAACACAGTCTAAAGATGTGGGGGAAGTCACCACCATATTGCTGATAAACTTGTTTTTGACTCATAAAGCAAATAGATTTTCCATGGAGCAGTTGGAAAGCTAAAAGAACTGATTGAAGCACACATTTAGGCACATGCACACCCAGACATTTGGGTGCAGTTAGTATCTTCTGCAATCAAGAGCAGGGGCCCCCAAGAAAGTCTGAGTCCTGGTGGCTTGAGTTTATATCAGCAATAAAGCTTCATGCCTGTTCCTACTGCCCGTCTTGCAGACTGTTCTTCATGTAAATGAGCAGATTAATGAATAGAATTGCTCACTGTTGAGATGTGATGATTGTATGCTTGTTTATGATGTTTTCAATCACCATTCAAAGGACACCTCATTCTGTTTTTGTTCCAGCAACAAATAAATAAATAAACCCATTTGGAGGATTTATTTTTTTTAATGTTACAATGCTACTCAACTTAAAAAATAACTTTGAAACAAAACACATGCATACATACATAATTTGCTGCATTCAAAAGCAAAATTGTGTCAAATACCACTCAGTGTGACCCTCTGGCCACCTTGCTACCCAGAAATGTGTTTGGGGAGGCATCCCATTGAAGCATGATGACCAAATGAAGCATGGTAACCTGAAATATGTTGAAGTATAGTGACCTAAGAAATGCAACCTACGGTGTCTAGAAAAGTAACCAATGACTTACTGACTCAGTTTACTTGTATGTTTCAGTTCCTCTTTGAATATCCCTCATTCTATCTTTCATCACATCAGATCATGCACTACTGAAATTGGATCAAAAGAGGCATGAAATCTCAAGCTTCCAGACTAAAGGAAAAAAACTGCACCTTTTGAAATCCCACTCTCTTGCCCTCGGCTCTTCTCCTATCAAGACAGACAAGATTCTTAAAATGACCAAACTAAATTAATTTGCAAGAGTGAACAAGTAATCAGAGTCCTTAACACTGGGGGAAAACAGGTGTTCTCACTCTGCAGTCTACAGTCTCTCCATTCAAAGTCACACTTGGGGTGCTCCATCCACATGTATCTAAGAAAATG
>PVHY01017853.1:0-30470 GCA_004024945.1 Uropsilus gracilis
GAACCTACCTCAACATAATAAAAGCCATCTATGACAAACCTACAGCAAACATCATCTTAAATGGGGAAAAATTAAAATCATTCCAGCTGAGATCTGGAACTAGCCAAGGATGCCCACTCTCTCCATTACTTTTTAACATTGTATTGGAAGTCCTAGCCAGGGCAATAAGGCAAGAGAAAGATATACAAGGGATACAAATGAGAAAAGAGGAACTGAAACTACCATTACATGCAGACGATATGATTCTATATGTAGAGAACCCCAAAAAATCCACAGAAAAACTTCGTGAAATAATTAACCAGTTCAGTAAGGTTGCCGGCTACAAAATCAACACACAGAAATCAGTAGCCTTCCTATACGCAAAAGCCAAGCAGCAGAAGAAGAAATTTAAAAAGTCATCCCATTTACCATCGCACCAAAAACAATTAAATACCTGGGAATAAACCTAACAAAACACGTAAAAGAAGTATACAAAGAAAACTTTAAAACGCTACTAAAAGAGATAGAAGAAGACACAAGGAAATGGAAAGACATTCCTTGCTCATGGATGGGAAGAATTAACATCATCAAAATGGCCATCCTACCAAAAGCAATCTACAGATTCAATGCAATCCCCTTAAATTTCCAATGACATGACATTCTTTAAAGAGATACAACAAAAATTACAAAAATACATATGGAATAACAAAAGACCTCGAATATCAAAAAACCTCCTCTCCAAAAAAACAGAGAATGGAGGGCTAAACAATTCCACACTTCAAGCTATACTACAAAGCCATAATACTTAAAATGGCGCGGTACTGGTACAACAACCGACAATCAGACCAATGGAACAGAATTGAGAATCTGGAAATAAAGCCAATTAATCTTTGACAAAGGAGGGAAAATCTTACATTGGAACAAGGATAGTCTCTTCAACAAATGGTGCTGGGAAAACTGGACTAAGACATGCAAAAAAAAACGGGCCAAGACATCTATCTCACACCATGTACAAAAATTAATTCAAAATGGATAAAAGGCTTAGATATCAGACCTGAAACCATAACATACATAGAGGAAAACATAGGCAAAACCCTCCATGAAGTACAATTCAGAAATCCCTTTCTGGAATCATCTGCAGAAGGCAAAAAATTGAAGGAAAACATAAACAGATGGGACTTCATCAAACTAAAAAGCTTCTGTATGGCAAAAGAGACAACAGATAAAAACTAAGAGAAGCCCAACCAAATGGGAAAAAAAGATCTGTGAGTGATATGGACTTATATCCTTTTCTACCCCATAAAATGCAAAACATAGATTTCATCTATATCATCAAAGTACAGAGAAGTCACAGAAAGATATATACTGCACCCTTTGGAGTCTGATTCAATTCAGGAGGTTTCTGGCTGAAAACAATGCTTGTTGGTCTGAAAGGCCTAAATCAGCAGGAATTTGAATGAAAAAAGGAGTTAATAACAAAGGGGATAAATCATAACTTCATTTCTGTGGGTGATATATCCTTTTCTTCACCATAGAGTATAAAACATAGAGAGAAACCTCTATGATCATCAAACTAAAGAGAAGTCACAGGAAGATATATAGTGCACCCTTTGTAGTCTGACTAAATTCAGGAGGTTTCTCCCTGAAAACACACCAGTGCGCCTGAAAGGCCTAGATCAGCACTAATCTGAAAAAAAAATGGTTAATAACAAGTGCGAGAAATCATGACGTAAGACCTGTGGGTGATATAACTTATATTTTCTACCTCATGAATTGTAACCATAGAGAGAATTCATCTATGATCATCAAAGCAAGGAGAACTCACAGAATGATATATAAAGCAGACTTAGGAGTCTGATTGAAATGAGGAATTTTCTCCCTGAAACCACTGCCTTAAGGCATGAAAGGCCTAAATAAGCAGGAATTCGAATGAAGTACGGTTTAATACAATGAGAGAAATCAGGACTTAAGATCTGTCGATGTTATAAACTATATACTTTTGCACCCCATAAAGTGTAAAACATAGAAAGATTTCAACTATGATCATCAAAGTACAGAGAAGTCACAGAAATATATATACTGCAGCCTCTGGAATCTGATTGAATTCAGGAGATTTATCGTTTTAAACACTGCCTGTTGGTGTGAAAGGCCTAAATCAGCAGAATTTCAATGAAAAAAGGGTTAATAACAAGTGGGAGATGTCATGACATAAATCTGTTGTATTATGGACTTATATCATTTTCTACCCCATGAGGTGTAAATCATAGAGAGATTTCATGTATGATCATCAGGCACAGATAAGTCAGAGAATTATATATACTGCACCCTTTAGAGTCTGATTGATGAGGAGGTTTCTAGGTGAAAACACTGCCTTTTGGCCTGATATGCATAAATCAGCAGGAATTTAAATGAAAAAAGGGTTAATAACAAGTGAAAGAATTCATGACTTCATATCTGTGGATGATATGGACATATACCCTATTCTACCTCTTGAATTGTAAAACATAGAGAGATTTCATCTATGATCATCAAAGTACAGAGAAGTCACAGAAAGATATATACTGCACCCATTGGGATATGATGAATTCAGGAGGATTCTCGCTTTAAATACTGCCATATAGCAGGAAAGGCCTAAACAGCAGTAATATGAATTTTAAAAAGGTTAATAACAAGTGGGAGAAATCATGACTTAGGAACTGTGGGTGAAATGGACTTATATATTTTCTTCCCAAGAAGTGAAAAACAGAGAGAGATTTCATCTATAAACATCAACGTACAGGGAAGTTCCACAAAGATGTATACTGCATCCTTTGAAGTCTGATTGAATTCAGGAGATTTCTCACTGAAAGCACAGCATGTTGGCCTGCTGATTTTCAGCAGGAATTTGAATGAAAAAATATTTAATAACAAGTGGGAGAAACCAAGATTTAAGATCTGTCGGTGTTATGGACTTATACAGAAAGATATTTACTGCATCCTTTGGAGTCTGATTGAATTCAGGAGGTTTCACTCTGAAAACAATGCCTGTTGGTCTAAAAGGCTTGAATCAGCAGAAATTTGAATGAAAAAGGGTTAAAAACAAGTGAGAGAAATCAAGATTTAAGATCTTGCGGTGTTATGGACCTATATACTTTTCTACCCCTAGAAGTGTAAAACATAGATTTCATCTATGATCATCAAAGTACAGAGTTGTCACAGAAATATATGTACTGAAACCTATGTAGTCTTATTGTATTCAGGAGGATTCTCAAGGAAGACACTGCCCAGTGGACTGAAAGGCCTAAATAGCAGGAATTTGAAAGAAAAACGGGTTAATAACAGGTGGGAGAAATCATGACTTAAGATCTGTGGGAGATATGGACTTATATCCTTTTCTACTCAATGAAGTGTAAACCATAGAGAGATTTCATCTATGATCATCAAAGACAGAGAAGTCACAGAAAGTTATATAATGCAATATTTGGAGTCTGATTGAATTCAGGAGTTTTCTCCCTGAAAACACTGCCTTATGGCATGAAAGGCCTAAATAAGCACGAATTTGAATGAAAATAGAATTTTACCATATAGAGAAATCATATCTTATGATCATGGGTGCTATGGACTTAAACCGTTTTCTACACCATGAAGTGTAAAACATAGAGAGATTTCATCTACAAACATCAACGTACAGGGATGTTCCATAAAGATATATCCTGCACCCTTTGGAGTGTGGTTGAATACAAATGGATTCTCCCTGAAAACACTGCCTTTGGCCTGAAACCATAAATCAGAAGGAATTTGAAAGAAAAAAGGGTTACTAACAAGTGGAGAAATCATGACTTAAGTCTGTGGGTGATATGGACTTATATCATTTTCTAACCCATGAAATGTAATACATAGATTTCATCTATGATCATCAAAGTACAGACAAGTCAATAAAGATATATACTGCACCTTTTGGATTCTGATTGATTCAGGAGGTTTCATGCCGAAAACACTGCCTTTTGGCCTGAAAGTCCTGAATAAACAGGAATTTGAATGAAAAAAGGATTAATAACAAGTGGGAGAAATCATGACTTAAAAAACTGTGGGTGATATGGACATATATACTTTTCTAACACAGGTAGTGTAATACATAGAGAGATTTCATCTATGATCATCAAAGTACAGAGAAGGCACAGAAAGATATATACTGCAACCTTTGGAGTGTGACTGAATTCAGGAGGTTTCTCCCTGAAAACATTACTTGTTGGCCTCAAAGGCATAAATCAGCAAGAATTTGAATGAAAAAAGGGTTAATAAAAAGTGGGAGAAAACATGACTATATATCTGCGGGTGATATGGACTTATATCCTTTTCTAACACAGGTAGTGTAATACATAGAGAGATTTCATCCATGATCATCAAGTACAGAGAAATCACAGAAAGATTTGTACTACAACCTTTGGAGTGTGACTGAATTCAGGAGGTTTCTCGCTGAAAACACTGCCTGTTGGCCTGAAAGTCATAAATCAGCAGGAATTTGAATGAAAAATCTATTAATTACAATTGGGAGAAATCATGACTAAAATCTATGCGTGATATGGACATATATCATTTTCTACCCCATGAATTGTAAAACATAGAGAGATTTCATCTATAACTATCAAAGTAAAGAGAAGTCACAAAAGGATATATAATGCAATCATAGGAATCTGATAGAATTCAGGGATTTTCTGACTGAAAACACTGCCTGTTGCCCTGAAAAGACAGAATAAGCAGGATTTTGATGAAAAAAGGTTTAATTACAAGTGGGGTAAATCATGACTGAAGATTTGTGGGTGATATGGACTTATATCCTTTTCTACCCCATGAAGTGGAATATGTAGGGAGATTTCATCTGTGATCAACAAAGTGCAGAGAAGTCACAGAAAGATATATACTGCACCCTTTGTAGTCTTGTTGAATTCAGAAGGATTCTACATGAAAACAATTCCAGTTGGCCTGAAAAACCTAAATCAGCAGGAACTTGAATGAAAAAAGTGGTTAATAACAAGTGGGAGAAATCATGACTGAAGATCAGTGGGTGATATGGACTTTTTTCTACTTCATGATTTGCAAAAATCTTTTTTTTACTCCATGATTTGCAAAACATAGAGAGATTGCATTTATGATCATCAAAATATACAGAAATCACAGGAAGATATATACTGCTCCCTTTGGAGTCTGATTGATTTCAGGAGGTTTCTCGCTGAAAACAATGCCTGTTGTCCTGTAAGGCCTAAATGAGCAGGAATTTGAATGAAAAAAGGTTAATAATAAGTGGGAGAAATCATGACTTAAGATCTGTGGGTGATATGGACATATATCCTTTTCTACCCGATGAAGTGTACAACAGAGAGATTTCATATGATCATCAAATTATAGAGAAGTAACAGAAAGATATATACTGCACCCTTGGAGTCTAATTGAATTCAGGAGGTTTCTTCTTGAAAACACTTGCAGTTGACTTGAAGGACTAAATCAAAAGGAATTTGAAAGAAAAAAGGGTTAATAACATGTGAGAGGAATCATGATTTAAGATCTGTGGGTCATATGGACTTATACATTTCTACCCCATGAAGTGAAAAACAGAGAGAGATTACATCTATAAGCATCAACGTACAGGGAAGGTCCATAAAGTTATATATTGCACCCTTTGGAGTCTGATTGAATTCAGAATATTTCTCACTCAAAGCACTGCGTGCTGGCCTGAAAGGCCTAAATCAGCAGGAATTTGAATAAAAAATGGTTAATAACAAGTGGCAGAACTCATGACTTAAGACCTGTGGGTGCTATGGACTTATATCCTTTTCTACCTCATGAAGGGTAAAACATAGATTTCATCTATGATCATCAAAGTACAAAGAAATCACAGAAAGATATATACTGCACCCTTTATACTCTGATTGAATTCAGGAGGTATCTATGAAGACGCTGCCCATTTGCCTTAAAGGCATAAATCAGCAGCAATTTGAAAGAAAAAAAATGTTAATAACAAGTGGGAGATATCATGACTTAAGATTTGTGGATGATATGGACTTGTATCCTTTTCTACTCCATGAAGTGTAAACCATAGAGATTTTTCATCTATGATCATCAAAATACAGAGTAGTCACAGAAAGATATATATTGCAATCTTAGGAATCTGATTGAATTCAGGCATTTCCTCCATGAAAATACTGCCTTATGGCATGAAAGGCCTAAATCAGCAGGAATTAGAATGAAAAAAAGGTTAATAACAAGTCAAGAAATCATGACTTATGATCTGTAGGTGCTATGGACTTATACCCATTTCTACTCCATGAAGTGTAAAATAGAGAGAGATTTCATCTATAAACATCAACGTACAGGGATTTTCCATACAGATATATACTGCATTGTTTGGAGTGATTGAATCAGAAGGTTTCTCCCTGAAAACACAGCCTTTATCCTGAAAGGCCAAAATCAGCAGGAATTTGAATGAAAAGGGTTAATAACAAGTGTGAGAAATCATGCCTTTGGATCTCTGAATGATATCGACTTATATACTTTTCTATCCAGGAAATGTAAAACATAGATTTCATCTATGGTATCACAGTACAGAGAAGTCACAGAAAGATATGTAGTGCACCATTTGGAGTCCGATTGAATTTGGAGGTATCTCACTGACTTAAGATCTGTGGGTATTATGGACTTATATCCTTATCTACCTCTTGAATTGTAAAACATACAGAGATTTCATCTATGATCGTCAAAATAAAGAGAAGTATCAGAAAGACATATAATGTAATCTTAGGATTGTATTGAATTCAGGAGTTTTCTGTCTGAAAACACTGCCTTATGGCCTGAAAGGCCTAAATCAGCAGGAATTTGATGAAAAAAGTGTTAATAACAAGTAGGATAAATCATGAATTAAGGTCTGTGGATGATATGGATTACATCGTTTTGTACCCCATAAATGTAAAACATAGAGAGGTATCATCTATGATCTTCAAATACAGAGAAGTCACAGAAAGATATATACTGCACAGTTTGGAGTCCGATTGAATTCAGGAGGTTTCTTGCTGAAAACTCTGCCTGTAGGCCTAAAGGGCCTAAATCAACAAGAATTTGAATGAAAAATGGGTTAATAAAAATTTGGAGAAATCACGACTTAAGAACTAGGGTGATGTGGACTTTTATCCCTTTCTACTCCATGAAGTGTAAAACATAGAGATTTTTCATCTATAAACATCAACGTACAGGGAAGTTCCATAAATATATACACTGCATCATTTGGAGTCTGATTGAATTCAGGAGGTTTCTCGCTGAAAACAATGCCTGTTGGTCTGAAAGGCCTAAATATGCAGGAATTTGAATGAAATAAGCTAATAACAAAGGGGAGAAATCATACTTAAGATCTGTGGTTGATATGGACTTTTATCCTTTTCTAACCCATGGAATGTAAAACACAGAGCGATAGCGTCTATGATCATCAAAGTAAAGAGAAGTCACAGGAAGATATATACTGCAACCTTTGGAGTCTGACTGAATTCAGTAGGTTTCTCTCTGAAAACAATGTAGAGTGGCCTGAAAAGCCTAAATCAGCAAGAATTTGAATGAAAAAATGATTAATATCATGTGGGAGAAATCATGACTTAAGATCTGTGGGTGATATGGACTTATATCATATTCTACGCCCTGTAGTGTAACACATAGAGAAATTTCATCCATGATCATTAAAGTAAAGAGAAGTCTCAGAATGAATATAATGCAATCTTTAAAGTCTGATAGAATTCAGGATTTTTCTGCCTAAAAACAGTGCCTTATGGCCTGAAAGGCCTAAATCAACAGGAATTTGAATGAAAAAAGGATTGATAACAAGTGGGACAAATCATGACTAAGATCTGTGGGTGATATGCACTTATATTCTTCAACATCATGAAATGTAAAACATAGAGTTCTTCTACGTCATCAAAGTACAGAGAAGTCACAGAAAGAGATATATGCATTCTTTTGTGTCTGATTGAAATCAGGAGGTTTCTCCCAGAAAACAATGCCTATTGGCCTGAAAGGCCTAAATCACCAGGAATTTGAATGAAAAAATGGTTAATAACAAGTGGGAGAAATCATGACTTAAGATCTGTGAGTAATATGTATTTATATACTTTTTTACTCCATTAAGTGTATAATAAGAGAGATTTCACCTATGATCATCAAAATACAGAGAAGTCACAGAAAGATTATACTGCACCCTTTGGTGTCTGATTGAATTCAGGAATTTTCTTGCTGAAACACTGCTTGTTTGCCTCAAAGGTATAAATGAGCAGGAATTATAATGAAAAAAAGGGTTTTATAACAAGTAGGAGAAATCATGACTTAAGATCTGTGGGTGATATGGACTTAAATCCTTTTCTATCCCATGTAGTGAAAAACATAGATTTCATCAATGATCATCAAAGTACAGAGAAGTCACGGAAAGAAATATACTGCACCCATTGGAGTCTGTTTGAATTCAGGAATTTTCTAAATGAAAACACTGCCAGTTATCCTGAAAACCCTAAATCAGGAGGAAGTGAATGCAAAAAAGGTTAATAACAAGTGGGAGAAATCATGACTTAGGATCTGTGGGTGATATGGATCTATATCCTTTTCTACTCCATAAAGTATAAAACATAGAGAGATTTCACTTATGATAATCAAAGTGCAAAGAAGTCACAGAATGATATATTGCACCCTTTACAGTCTGATTGAGTACAGGCCATTTGGCCTGAAAAGCCTAAATCAGCAGGAATTTGAATGAAAATTGTTAATAACAAGTTCAGGAAATCATCCATTATGATGTGTGGGTGATGAGGACTTATATCCTATTCTACCCAATGAAGTGAAAAACATACAGATATTTCATATATGATCATCAAGTACAGAGAAGTCACCAAAAGATATATAATGCAATCTTAGGTGTCTGATTGAATTCAGGAGTTTTCTCCCTGAAAACAGTGCCTTATGGCCTGAAAGGCCTAAATCAGCAGGAATTTGAATGAAAAAAAGTGTTAATAACAAGTGAAGGAAATCATGACTTAAGATCTTGGGTGATATGGACTTATATCCTCTTCTACTCCCTGAAGTGTAGAACATAGAGAGAATTCATCTATAAACATCAACGTACAGGTAAGTTCCATAAAGATATTTAATGCACCCTTTGGAGTGTGATTCAATTCAGAATGTTTTTTGCTGAAAAACTTCCTGTCTGCAAGAAAGGAATAACTCAGCAGGAATTTGAATGAAAAAAAGGGTTAATAACAAGTGTGAGAAATCATGACTTAAGACCTGTGGTGATATGGACTTATATCCTTTTCTTCTCCATGAAGTATAAAACATAGATTTCATCTATGATCATCAAAGTACAGAGAAGTCACAGAGTATATACTGCAACCTTTGGTGTCTAATTGAATTCAGGAGGATTCTCCATGAAAACACTGTCATTTGGCCTCAACAGCCTAAATCAGCAGGAATTTGAATAAAATAGGGTTAATAACAAGTTCTAGAAATCATGACTTAAGATGTGTGGGTGATGTGGACTTATCCTTTTCTACCCAATGAAGAGTAAAACATAGAGATTTCATCTATGATCATCAAATACAGAGAAGTTACAGAAAGATATATAATGCAATCTTAGGGGTCTGATTAAATTCAGGAGTTTTATTGCTTTAAACACTGCCCCTTGGTCTGAAAGGCCTAAATCAGCAGGAAATTTAATTAAAAAAATGGGTTAATAACAAGAGGGAGAAATCTTGACTTAAGATCTGTGGGTGATATGGACTTATATCCTTTTCTACTCCATGAAGTGCATAGCAAGAGAGTTTTCAACCATTATCATCAAAGTACAGAGAAGTCACAGAAAGATATATACTGCACCATTGTAGTCTGATTGAATTCAAGAGGTTTCTCGATGAAAAAAATGCCTGTTGAACTGAAAGGCCTAATCAGCAGTATTTGAATGAAAAAAGGTTTAATAACAAGTGTGAGAAATCATGACTAAAGATCTTTGGTTGATATGGATTTATATCCTTTTCTACTCCATATGTGTAAATCATAGAGAGATTTGATCTATGATCATAAACGTACAGAGAAGTCACAGAAAGATATATACTGCACCATTTGGAGTCTGATTGAATTCAGGAGGTTTCTCGATGAAAAAACTGCCTGTTGGCCTGAAAGGCCTAAATCAGCAGGCATTTGAGAAAAACAAGTGTTAATAAATAGTGGGAGAAATTATGAGTTAATATCCGTGAGTGATAAGACTTATACCATTTTCTACCCCATAAAGTGTAAAACATAGAGAGATTTCATCTATGATCATCAAAGTACAGAGAAGTCATAGAAAGGTATCTACTGTACCCTTTGGAGTTGTATTGAATTCAGGAAGTTTCTCCCTGAGAACAATGCCTGTTGGCTTGAAAAGCCTAAAGCAGCATGAATTTGAATGAAAAAAGTGTTAATATTAATAGTGAGAAATCATGACTTAAAATGGGAAGGTGATATGGAATTATATCATATTCTACCCCATGAAATGTAAAACATAGAGAGATTTCATCTATCATCATCAAAGAAAAGAGAAGTCACAGAAAGATATATATAGTACCTTTTTTAGTCTGATTGAATTCATACGTTTCTGGATGGAAACACTGCATATTGTCCTGAAAGGCCTAATTAAGCAGGAATTTGAATGAAAAAAGGGTTAATAACAAGTGGGAGAAATCATGACTTAGGATCTGTGGGTGATATTGACTAATATCCTTCTCTACCCCAGTAGTGTAAAACATAGAGAGATTTCATCTATGATCATCAAAGTACAGAGAAGTCAAGAAAGATATACACTGCACCATTAGAGTCTGATTGAATTCAGGACGTTTCTTGCTGAGAAAACTGCTTGCTGGCCTGAAAGGTCTTAATCAGCAGGAATTGAAGAAAAAAATTCTTAATAAAAGCGTGAGAAAACATGACTTAAGATCTGTGGGTGCTATGGACATATATCTTTTTCTACCACATGTATAGTAAAACATAGAGAGATTATATCTATGATCATCAAAGTAAAGAGAAGACTCTGAAAGTTATATAATGCCCCCTTAAGAGCCTAATTGATTCAGGAGGTTTCTCCCTAAAAACACAGAAGGCTTGAAAGGCCTAAATCAGCAGGAATTTGAATGAAAAAAAAATGATAATATCAAGTGGGGAATTCTGTGGGTATATGGACTTATGGACTATTTTACTCCATGAAATGTAAAACATAGAGAGATTTCATCTGTAAACATGTTCAAGGATGTTCCATAAAGATACATACTGCACCCTTTGGAGTGTGATTAAAATAGGAGTTTTATTACTTTAAACACTGCCTGTTGGTGTGAAAGGCCTAAATCAGCAGGATATGAATGACAATACCATAATAACAAGTGGGAGAAATCATGACTTAAGAACTGTTGTATTATGGACATATATCCTTTTCTAACCCATGAAATGTAAAACATAGATCTCAGATAGGATCATCAAAGTACAGAGAAAATACAGAAAGATATATACTGCACACTTAGGAGTGTGATTGAATTCAGGGGCTTCTCGCTTAAAATAATGCCCATTGGCTTGAAAGGCCTAAATAAGGAGGAATTTGAATGAAAAAAGTGTTAATAAAACGTGTGAGAATTCATGACTTAAGATCTGTGTGTGATATGGATATATCCATTTCTATCTTATGTAGTGCAATTTATAGATATTTTCTATGATAGTCAAAGTAAAGAGAAGTCACAGGAAGGTATATACTGCCCCTTTGGAGTCTGATAGTATTCAGTAGGTTTCTCCCTGAAAACAACGCATGGTGGCCTGAAAAGCCTAAATCAGCAGGATTTAGAATGAAAAAAGGGTTAATAACAAGTGGGAGAAATCATGACTAAAGATCTGTGGGTCATATGGACTTATATTCTTTTCTACCCCATGAAGTGTAAAACAGAGAGAGATTTCATCTCTGATAATCAAAGTATAGAGAATTCACAAAAGGTATATACTGTACCCTTTGGGGTCTAATTGAATTCGGGAGGTTTCTCCCTGAAAACACTTCCAGTTGGCCTGAAAAGACTAAATGCAGGTATTTTAATGAAAAAGATGTTAAAAACAAGTGGGAGAAATCATGACTTAAGATCTCTGTGTTATATGGAATTATATCCTTTTCTACTCCATGAAGTGTAAAACAGAGAGTTTTCAACTGTGTCCATCAAAGTACAGAGAATTCACAGAAAGATATATACTGCCCCTTTGGAGTCTGATTGGAGTCCTGAAGTTTCTCGCTGAAAACACTGACTTTGGCCTGAAAGCCCTTAATCAGCAGGAATTTGAATTGAAAAAGGGTTAGTAACAAGTGGGAGAAATCATGACTTAATATCTGTAGGTGATATGGACTTATATCCTTTTCTAACACAGGTAGTGTAATACATAGAGAGATTTCTTCTATGATCATGAAAGTACAGAGAATCACAGAAAGATATATACTGCAACCTTGGAGTTTGACTGAATTCATGAGGTTTCTCGCTGAAAACACTGCCTGTTGTCCTGAAAGGCATAAATCAGCAGGAATTTGAAAGGAAAAAAGGGTTAATAACAAGTGGGAGAAATCATGACATAATATCTGTGGGTGATATGGACTTATATCCTTTTCTAACACAGGTAGTGTAATACATAGAGAAATTTTATATATAATCATCAAACTACAGAGAAGTCATAGAAAAATATATACTGCAAATTTGGATGTGACTGAATTCATAAGGTTTCTCGCTGAAAACACTGCCTGTTGGCCTGAAAGGCAGTATTTGAATGAAAAAATTCTTAACAACAAGTGGGAGAAATCATTGACTAAAGATCTGTGGGTGATATGGGCTTATATCCTTTTCTACTATATGATGTGTAAATCATAGTGAAATTTCATCGATGATCATCAAAGCACAGAGAAGTCACACAAAGATATATACTGCACCCTTTGGTGTGTGATTGAATTCAGAATGTTTCTCGCTGAAAACACTGCCTGTTGGTCTGAAGGTCTAAATCAGCAGGAATTTGAATGAAAAAAGTGTTAATAACAAGTACGAGAAACCTCGACTTAAGATTTTGGGGTGATATGGACTTATATCCTTTTCTACTCCATAAAGTGTAAAACAGAGAGAGATTTCATATAAACATAAAGTACAGAGAAGTCACAGAAAGATATATACTGCACCCTATGGAGACTGATTGAATTGAGGAGGTTTCTTGCTGAAAACGCTGACTCTTGGCCAGAAAGTCAGAAATCAGCAGGAATTTGAATGAAAAAAAGTGTTTAAAACAAGTGGGAGAAATCATAACTTAAGATCTGTGGGTGACATGAACTTATATCCTTCTCTATACCATGAAGTGTAAAACATAGAGAGATTTCATCTATGATATTCAAAGTACAGACAATTCATAGAAAGATATATACTTCACACTTTGTAGTCTGATTGAATTAAGGAGGTTTCTCACTGAAGAGAGTTCCTGTTAGCATGAAAGGACTCAATCAGCAGGAATTTGAATGAAAAAAGGGTTAATAACAACTCGGTGAAATCATTATATAAGAACAGTTGGTGATATGGACTTATATCATTTTCTGCCCCATGAAGTGTAAAACATAGATTTCATCTATGATCATCAAAATACTGAGAAGTTCAGAAAGATATATACTGCACCCTTTGTAGTCTGATTGAATTCAGGAGGTTTCTCACTGAAGAAACTGACTGTTGGCCTGAAAGGCCTAAATCAGCAGGAATTTGAAAAACAAAAGGGTTAATAACAAGTGTGAGAAATCATGACTTAAGATCTTTGATATGGACTTATATACTTTTCTACTCCATAAAGTGTAAAACAGAGAGATTTCATCTATGATCATCAAAGTATAGATAAGACACAGAAAGATATATACTGCACTAGTTGGAATCTGATAGAATTCAGGTTTCTCACTGAAAACACTGCCTCTTGATGAAAGGCTAAATAAGCAGGAATTTGAATGAAAAAAGGGTTAATAAAAAGTGGGAGAAATCTGGACTTAAGATCCATGGGTGATATGGACTTATCTCTACCCCATAGAGAGATTTCATCTTGATCATCAAAGTACAGATATATAATGCAATCTTATGTGTCTGATTGAATTCAGGAGTTTCTCCTGAAACACTGCTTTATGGCCTGAAAGGCCTAAATAAGATGAATTTGAATTAATGATGAGTTAATAACAAGTGGGAGATATTCTGAGATAAGATCTGTGGGTGATAAGGCCTTATATTATTTTCTATTCTATTGGTGTGTGATTGAATTCAGAAGGTTTCTCCATGAAAACATGCCTGTAGTCCTGAAAGTCCTAAATAAGCAGGAATTTGTATGAAAATATATTTAGTAACTAGTGGGATATATCATGACTTAATATCTGTGGGTGATATGGACATACATCTCTTTCTACTCCATGAAGTGTATAGCAAGAGAGATTTCAAATATTATCATCAAAGTACAGAGAAGTCACAGTAAGATATATACTGCACCCTTTGGAATCAGATTGAATTTAGGAGGTATCTCGCTGAAAACACTGCCTATTAGCCTCAAAGGCCTATATCAGCAGGAATTTGAATGAAAAACGGATTTTAACAAGTGGGCGAAATCTTGACTTAAGATCTGTGGGTGATATGTACCTATATTCTTTTCTACTCCATGAAGTGTAAAACATACAGAGATTTCATCAATAAACATCAGTGTATAGGGAAGTTCCATAAAGATATATACTGCACCCTTTGGAGTGTGATTGATATCAGAAGGTTTCTATCTGAAAACACAGCCTGTTTGCATGAAAGGCCTAAATCAGCAGGAAATTGAATGAAAAAAGGTTTAATAACAGGTGGGAGAATTCATGCCTAAAATCTGTGAGTTATATGGACCTATATCCTTTTCAACCCCATGAAATGTAATACATACATTTCATCTATGATCATCAAAGTACACAGAAGTCACAGAAACATATATACTGCATTCTTTGGAGTCTGATTGAATTCAGGAGGTTTCTCTCTGAAAACAATGTCTGTTTGTCTGAAAGGCCTAAATCAGCATGAATTTGAGGAAAAAAATAGTTAATAACAAAGGGGAGAATTCATGACTTAAGATTTGTGGGTGATATGGACTTACATTTTCTACACCACGAAGTGTAAAATATGGAGAGATTTCATCTAGGATCATCAAAGTACAGAGAAGTCACGGAAAGGTATATACTGCACCCTTTAGAGTCAAATTGAATACAGGAGGTGTCTCCCTTAAATCACTTCCAGGTGGCCTGAAAGGCCTAAGTCAGCAGGAATTTGAATGAAAAACGGGTTTTAACAAGTGAGAAAAATCATGACTTAAGATGTGGGTGATATGGACTTATATCCTTTTCTACCTCATGAAGTGTAAAATGAGAGATTTCAACTATAATCATCAACATACAGGGAAGGTCCATAAAGATATATCCTGCACTATATGGAATGTGATTGAATTCAGGAGGTTTCTCCTTAAAGCACTTCCTGTTGGCTTGAAAGTGCTATGTAAGCAGGAATTTGAATGAAAAAAGGGTTTATAACAAGTGGGAGAAATCATGACTTAAGATATGTGGAAGATATGAACTTTATTCTTCTCTACCCCTTGAAGTGTAAAACATAGACTTCATCTATGATCATCAGAACACAGAGAAGTCACAGAAAGATATATACTGCACACTTTGTACTCTGACTGAATTCAGGAGGTTTCTCAATGAAGACACTGTCTGTTGGCCTAAAAGGCCTAAATCAGCAGGAATTTGAATGAAAAAAGGGTTAATAACAAGTAGGAGAAAGCATGTCTTATGGTCTGTGGATGATATGGACTATATCCTTTTGTACCCGATAAAGTGTAAAACATAGAGAGATTTCATCTATGACCATCAAATACAGTGAAGTCACAGAAAGATATATACTGCACCCTTTGGAGTCTGATTGAATTCAGAATTTTTCTCCCTGTAAAAACTGTCTTATTGCCTTAAAGGCTTAAAAAAGAGGAATTTGAATGAATAAAGCGTTAACAACAAGTGGGAGAAATCATGAGTTAAGATCTGTGGGTGATATGGAGTTATGTCCTTTTTTACTCCATGAAGTGAAAATCATTAGAGAGTTTTCATCTATGATCATCAAAGGAAAGAGAAGTCACAGAAAGATATCTACTGCACCCTTTGGAATTGGATGAATTCAAGAGGTTTCTCACTGAAAAAACTGCCTGTTGGCATGAAATGCCTAAATCAGCAGGCATTTGACTGAAAAAAGGATTAATAACAATGGGAGAAATCATGACTTCAGATCTGTGGGTGATATCCTTTTCTACTCCATGAAGTGTTAAACATGGATTTAATCTATGATCATCAAAGTAAAGAAAATTCACAGAAAGATATATGCTGCACACTTTGGAGTCTAATTGAATTCAGGAGGTTTCTGACGTAAAACATTTCCAGTTGGCCTGAAAAGCCTAAAATACCAGGAATTTGAATGATAAAGGGTTAAAAACAAATGCGAGAAATCATGACTTAAGATATGTGGGTGACAAGGATTTATGTCCGTTTCTACTCGATGAAGTGTAAAACATAGATTTTCAACTATGATCATCAAAGAACAGGGAAATCATAGAAAGATATATAATGCACTGTTTGAACTCTGATTGAATTCAGGAGGTTTCTTGATGAAAACAATGTCTGTTGGACTGAAAGTCCTAAATCAGCAGGAATTTTAATGAAAAAAGTGTTAATGACAAGTTGGAGAAATCATGACTAAAGATCTGTGGGTGATATGGACTAATATCCTTCTCTACCTCATGTTTGTAAAACATAGAGAGATTTCATCTATGATCATCAGTACAGAGAAGTCACAGAAAGATATATACTCTACCCTTTGTTGTGTGATTGAATTCAGGAGGTTTCTTGCTGAACAAACTGCCTGTTTGCCTGAAAGGCCAATGACTGCAGGAATTTGAATGAAAAAAGGGTTCATTCAAGTGGGAGATATCATGAATTAAGATCTGTGTGTAACATGGACTTATATCCTTTTCTACTCCATGGAGTGTAAAACACAGAGAGATTTCATCTATATCATCAAAGAACAGAGTCGTCATAGAAAGATATATACTGCACCTTCGGTTTAGTAAGAAGTGCTAGAAATCATGAAACATAAGTGCTGGATGTGAGATGACTCATTTTCTACTCTCCTCCCTAAAGTGTACAACATGAATAGAATTCTTCTCTAAACATCAAAGAACAGACAAGTTGTAGTAAGATATAGAGTTCTCCTGAGGAGCCTGCTTTGTTTCAGCAGCATTCTCGCTGAATATGCTGGCAGTTCGCATGAAAGGCCGAAATCCTCAGGATTTTGAATGAAAACTAGGGTTTGTAATAAGTGCTAGAAGTCATAAAACATAAGATGTAGAGGTGAGATGGACTGGTATTCTCTTCTACTCCTTGAAGGGTACAACAGACAGGGATTTCATCTCTCTACATCAAAGTACAGAGAAATTGCAGTAAGATATAAAGTTCTCCTTAGGAGCCTGCTTTGTTTCAGCAGCGTTCTCGCTGAATATGCTGGCAGTTCAGCTAAAAGGATGAAATCCTCAGGATTTTAAAAAAAACAAGGGTTTCTAATAAGGGCTAGACATCATGAAGCTTACAGGTGGAAGTGAGTTGAACTGGTATTCACAACTACACCTTGAAGTGTACAACATAGAGAGAATTGATCCCCAAACAACAAAGTATAGAGACATTTCAATAAGATATAAACTTCTTCTTTGGAGTGTGTGTGAGTACAGGAGCTTTGGTGATGAAAACACAGCCGGTTCGCCAGAAAGGCCGAAATCCACATATATTGAATGAAAATATGGGTTTGAAATAAGTGCTCCAAATCACGAATCTTAAGAACTGCAAGTGAGATGGACAGGTATTCTAGTCCCCTGATTGAATTGTACAACATGGAGAGAAATGATCCCTACACAAGAAAGTACAAAGAAGTTACATTAAGATATAAACTGCTCCTTAGGAGCCTGCTCGTCTCATCAGCGTTCACGCTGAACATGCTGGCAGTTCGCCTGAAAGGCTGAAATCCTCAAGAGTTTGAATGAAAACAAGGGTTTGTAATAAGTGTTAGATATCATGAAACCTAAGAGGTAGAGGTGAGGTGAATTGCTATTCTCTTCTACTCCTTGAAGCATACACAGACAGGTATTTCATCTCTATATATCAAAGTACAGAGATTTACAGTAAGATATAAACTTCTCCTTTGGAGTCTGTTTGAATTCAGGAGCATTCTGGCTGAAAACGCTGGCCGTTCGCGTGAAAGAAGGAAAGCCTCAGGATTTTGAAAGAAACCTCGCTTAAAAAGAAGTGCTAGATCCTCTTTTTTCTTAATTGATTTATTTTTTATATAGGTGTTTCACATCTTTGTATTCCCTGGGGACCACCCACCACCTTCCCTCCATGACGACTCCCTCCCATCTCCACACCTCCTCACCCCCCCTACATACTGATCCCTTTTATGGAATTTTTATGTACATGTCTATGGCCTAAATTGCCAACAGGAATAAATTTTATAATAATGAAAAAAAAAGAAGTGCTAGAAATCATGAAGAATAAGTGCTGGATATGAGATGGACACATTTTCTACTCTGTTCCGTAAAGTGTACAACATTAAGAGAATTCATCTCTAAATATTAAAGGACAGACAAATTGCAGTAAGATAAAAAGTTCTCCTTAGGAGCCTGCTTTGTTTCAGCAGCATTCTTGCTGAATATGCTGGCAGTTCTCCTGAAAGGCCAAAATCCTAAGTATTTTCAATGAAAACAGTGTTTGTAATAAGTGCTAGACATATAATAAGCTCCTTTGATGTCTTTGGATTCAGGAGCATTCTGGCTGAAAAAACTGGAAGTTCACCCTAAAGGATGACACATTCAGGAATTTGAATGAAATAAGTGTTAATAGCAAGTGCTAGATCATCATGACTTAAGAACTGGAGGTGAGATGGACTTACATCCTTTTCTACTCCATGAAGTGTAAAACATAGAGAGATTTCACCTATGATCATCAAAGTACAGGGAATTTCCATAAAGATATAAAATGCACCCTTTGGGCCCACCTTGCCCACGCCCAGGTTAGCTGCTGGAGGTCACTGGCACCAGCTGGATGTGGCGCCAGTGCAAATTATTAACTAAACTAAAGTACAGATCTACTTTCAACCTGGAAAACACTCCCGTCAACATGCCAACCAACAAGATCCATGGTTACTCAATATGTAGAACAGTTTAGAAAGCAAAACACAGTAAGGAGAAAAAAATTAAACATGCAAGCAAGCCCTACAGGTAGTAATCCATCGCCAACAAAGAAAGGACAATCCCCAGAAAACATCAAAGAAATTATTTGCATATCAGAAAAAGATTCCTCTATCATCATGTTAAATGCACTCCAACTATAAGAGAAGAATTAGAAGAAAAGGACAACAGTATAATAGAAGCATTTACTGCACTAAGGGAGGAAGTAGAAACATATAAAAAAGAAAGCATCAATATGCATAACCTAATCAATGAACTAAAGCATGAAAATGAATCCCTAAAATTGAAATTGAAAGAGAATCAAGATTTAAAGGTTGCAATAGATGAGCTCAAAAACTCACAGAAAAGCCATGGCAGTAGAATAGATGAAATAGAGGAACGAATCAGCACACTTGAGGATACAGAAACAGAGAGGACAAAGAAAGAAAAAGAGAGAGAGAAACAAACTAGGAGGACTGAAGACAAGCTCAGAGATATGTCAGATTCCTTAAAGATAAAAAAGCATAAGAGTAATAGGAATCCCAGAAGGAGAGGAGAAAGTTATGGGAACTGAAAGTCTGTTCAACATAATAATAGAGGAGAATATCCCCAATCAGAAGAAAGAAATGAAAATAGACATACAGGAAGCCAAAAGTACACCAAACAACTTTAATGAAAGAAAAGCCACAGTGAGACACATCATGGTAAAACTTCCTAGAACCCAAGAAAAGGAAAAAATAATGGGAATGGCTAGAGAAAAGAAACAGATAACCTACAAACGAAAATCCATCAGACTGACCTCAGATTTTTCTGAAGAGACACTTCAGGCAAGGAGAGAATGGAGTCACATCTACAAAACACTCCAAGAGAAAATGTGCCAGCCAAGAATACTCTACCCTGCAAAGCTATCCTTCTTCTACGAAGGAAAAATTCTTTTTCTACAAAGGAATCCTTCTTCTACGAAGGAAGAACCTTCTCCAACAAGTAAAGTCTCCAGAAATTTGCTAACACTAAGCCCCCACTCCAAGAAATTTTGCAGGAGGTCTCAAGACCAAAACCATAAGAAGATCAAATACAAGAAACAAAAACACAAAATAAACCCCATATGACCACCAGGAAACCATCAGAATCACAAATATCAATAATCACCCTAAACGTCAATGGTCTAAACTCAGCAGTCAAAAGACAAAGAGTTGCAGACTGGATCAGAAAACAGAACCCAACATTCTGATGCCTCCAAGAAACACACCTGATTGCTAAGGATAAGCATAGACTGAAGGTGCAAGGCTGGAAAACTACACTACAAGCAAACGGCCCCCACAGGAAAGCAGGAGTTGCCATTCTTGTAGCAGACAGAGCAGACTTCAAATTAACAAAAGTGACAAAAGATAAAGACGGCCACTACATAATGGTTAAAGGGTCAATCCACCTAAACGACAAAACAGTAATCAACATATACGCACCTAATGAGGGAGCACCAAAATTCATAAAACAACAGCTATAGACTGAAATCAAATATTGATGAGAATACATACATGGTAGGAGATTTTAACACGCCACTCTCAACAAAAGACAGATCAACAAAACAGCAACTACACAAAGAAACAAAAGCTTTAAAGGAAGAACTAGACCAAATGGGCTTAATAGCTATATACAGGACACTACACGCCCAAGGAAAAGAGTACACTTTTTTTTCAAATGCACATGGTTCTTTCTCTAAAATAGATCATATACTAGGCCATAAGACAAACCTGAACAAGCACACAAAGATAAAAATAATACCTACATTTTTCTCTGATCATAAAGGCATCAATTAGAAATCAACAATGACAAGAAAATAAGGACAGTAAACGCTACATGGAGACTGAACAACAGGCTTCTGGAATATCACTGGGTAAAAGAGGAAATCAAAGAAGAAATTACAACTTACATGGAAGCAAACGACAATGACGACACAACGTTCCAAAATGTGTGGGACGCAGCAAAAGCACTACTACGAGGAACGTTCATAGCAATACAGGCCCAAACAAAAAGAATTGAAACAGCCCAAAGAAATGCTCTAATCTCCCAACTTGAGGACTTAGAAAAAGAGCAACAAAAAAACCCAAAACCCAGCAGAAGATAAGAAATAACAAAAATAAAAGCGGAGATTAATGAAATAGAAACCAAAAAAGACCATCGAGAAGATAAAACCAAAAGCTGGTTCTTCAAAATAAATAAATAAAATTGACAAACCCCTGGCAAGGCTTACAAAGAAAAGAAGAGAGAAAACTCAAAAAAACAGGATCATAAACGAAAACGGAGATATTACAACAGACCCAGCAGAAATCGAAAAGATAATTAGAGACTACTACGAACATCTATACGCAAGCAAATACAGCAACCTGGAAGAGATGGACAAATTCCTGGAACAATGCAGTCATCCAAAATTGAACAAAGAAGTAATAGAAAACTTAAACAGGTCAATCATAAGCAGTGAAATTGAGGCAGTCATCAAAACTCTCCCTAAAAACAAGAGCCCAGGTCCTGATGGTTTTACAAATGAGTTCTACCAAACATTGAAAGAGGAACTAACACCAGTACTATTAAAACTCTTCCAAAAAAATTGAGAAAGAAGGAAAGCTACCAAATACCTTCTATGAAGCAAACATTACACTAATTCCAAAACCAAATACAGATAGTGCAAAGAAAGAAAACTACAGACCAATCTCCCTAATGAACACAGATGCAAAAATTCTAAACAAAATCCTGGCAAACCCAATCCAACATTGCATAAAAAGGATCATCCATCATGACCAAGTGGGATTCATCCCAGGGGCACAGGGATGGTTCAACACTCGACAATCAGTCAAAATAATCCACCACATCAACAAAGAGAAGAACAAAAACCATATGATCATATCAATAGTTGCGGAAAAAGCATTCGATAAAGTGCAGCATGCTTTCATGATGAAAGCCCTGGAATACATTGGTATAAAAGAAACATACCTAAACATAATAAAAGCTATATACGACAGACCCACAGCAAATATCCTCAATGGGGAGAAATTAAACCATTCCAATTAAGGTCTGGAACCAGGCAAGGATGCCCACTCTCTTCACTCCTTTCAACATAGTTCTGGAAGTCCTTGCTAGGGCAATAAGACAAGAGAAAGACATAAAAGGAATCCGAATAGGGAACGAAGAAATAAAGTTATCATTATACGCGGATGATATGATTCTCTATGTAGAGAACCCAGAAACATCAACAGAAAAACTGATTGAAATAATAAACCGATTTGGTAAGGTAGCTGGATACCAAATCAACACCCAAAAATCAACAGCATTCATATACGCAAAGAATCAATCAGGAGAAGAAGATATTAGAAAAAAAATCCCATTTACCATTGCACCAAAGAAAATCAAATACTTGGGAATTGACCTAACAAAACACGTAAAAGACCTATACAAATAAAACCATAAAACATTGTTAAAAGAAATAGAAGATGATGTAAAAAAATGGAAAGACATTCCCTGTACATGGATCGGAAAAATCAACATTATCAAAATGGCTATACTACCAAATCATCTGCAGATTCAATGCAATTCCAATAAAGATCCCAATGATATATTTTAAAGAGATAGAACAAAAATTACTAAAATTCATATGGAACAACAAAAGACCCCAAATAGCCAAAACCCTATTGACAAACAGAAGAGAGAATGGAGGTATTACTATTCCAGACTTCAAACTGTACTACAAAGCCATAATACTTAAGACAGCATGGTACTGGTACAAAAACAGACAAACACACCAAAGGATCAGAATTGAATATCCAGAAATAAAACCACATATATACAGTCAATTAATCTTTGACAAAGGGGCAAAGAACATACCCTGGAACAAGGAAAGCCTGTTCAATAAATGGTGCTGGGAAAACTGGATCAAAACTTGTAAGAAAATGGACCAGGATAACACCCTCATACCCTGTACAAAAATTAACTCAAAATGGATAAAGGACCTGGAAGTGAGGCCTGCAACCATAAAATACATAGAAGAAAACCAGGGCAAAACCCTTCATGAATTTCACCTTAGAAATCCATTTGGGGAAACAACTATGGCCGGCAAAAAAATGAAGAAAAGCATAAACAGCTGGGGCTTTATAAATCTAAGAAGTTTTTGTTCAGCAAAAGAGACAATAAACAAAACAAAAAGAAACCCAACCAACTGGGAGAAAATTTTTGCCCTGCAGACAAGTGACGAGGGTCTGATAACAAAGATCCACAAAGAGCTCCTACAGCTCAACAAAAACAAAGCAAAAAACCCACTCAAAAATTGGGGAAAAGAACTAAAAAGACACTTCACCAAAGAGGAGATACAGATGGCTAATAGACATATGAAAAAATACTCCACTTCACTAATAATCAGGGAAATGCAAAATAAAACCACACTGAGATACCGTTTTACACCAGTAAGAATGGCCCACAAAATATAACAGACAACAACAAATATTGGCGCGGATCTGGAGGAAAAGAAAAGGAACTCTCTTACACTGCTGGTGGGAGTGCAAACCTGTCCAGCCACTATGGAAGACAGTGTGGAGGACCCTCAAAAAATTGAAAGGGGACTTACCATTCGTCCCAGCAATCCCACTACTAGGAATCTACCCAGAGGACATGAAGACATTAATTTAAAAGGACACATGTACGTGCATGTTCATTGCAGCCCTGTTCACAGTTGCAAAGAACTGGAAACAAACCAAATGCCCCCAAACAGATGATTGGCTAAAAAAAGTGTGGTACATATACACGATGGAATACTACACATCCATCAAGGAGGACAAACACATGTCATTTGCAGCAACCTGGATGGAACTAGAGGGACTCATATTAGCAGAAATAAGCCAAAAAGAAAAAGAGAAGTACAGTTGGTCTCACTAATATGATGCATATAGGGAAAAACAACAAAGAAATAAGAAAAAGTGTAAACAACCAATGGGACTGAACCATGAAGCGAGAGAGGAGGAGGGGGAAGAATGCGTGTGAGGTGAACAACAGGCCAAACAACGAACAACTGAGCATCAACTTAACCAACCAACAATTTGCAGAAAAATGGGAGAAGGAGTGACTATGGGGGGATACAGAGGGGTGATATGGAGGGAGGAGGAGGGATCAATTAATGCAATTGTGACAAATCCATAAAATATAAAATTTTTAAAAAAAGATATATACTGAACCCTTTGAGTGTGACTGTTTCAGGAGGTTTCTCGATGAAAGCACGGGCTGTTGCTCTGAAAGGCCTAAATCAGCCAGAATTTGAATGAAAAAAGAGGTAATAACAAGTGCGAGAAATCATGACTTTAGATCTGTGGGTGACCTAGAATTATATCCTTTCTACCCCATGAAGTGTAAACCATAGAGAGATTTCATCTATGATCATCAAAGTACAGAGATTCACAGAAATATATATAATGCTCCCTTTGTGCTGATTGAATTCAGGAGGTTTCTCACTGAAGAAACTGCTGTTGGCCTGAAAGGCCTAAATCAGCAGGAATTTGAATAAAATAAGGGTTAATAACTAGTGGGAAAAATCAAGACTTAATATCTGTGGGTGATATGGACGTATATCTTGTTCTACCCCATGAAGTATAAAACATACAGAGATTTCTACTATAATATTCAAAGTACAGAGAAGTCACAGAAAGATATATACTGCAACCTTTGGCGTCTGATTGAATGCAGGTGTTTTCTCCTTGAAAACACTATCTTGTTGCCAAAGGCTTATAAAAGAGGAATTTGAATGAAAAAAGTGTCAATACAAGTGGGAATATCATGAGTTAAGATCGGTCAGCGATATGGAGTTGTATCCTTTTTTACTCTATGAAGTGTAAAACATAGAGAGATTTTGATCATCAAAAAAAAGAGCAGTCACATAAAGATATATACTGCACCCTTCGGAATCGGATGAATTCAGGAGTATACTCCATGAAAAACTGCCTGTGGCCTGAAATGACTAAATCAGCAGGAATTTGAATGAAAACAAGGATTAATAACAATGGGAGAAATCATGACTTAAGTCTGTGGATGATATGTACTTTTGTCCTATTCTACTGCATGAAATGTAAAACATAGACATCATCTATGCTCATCAAAGTAAAGAGAATTCACAGAAAGATATATACTGCACCCTTTGGAGTCTCATTGATTTCAGGAGATTTCTCTTTGAAAACACTTTCATTTGGCCTGAAAAGTCTAACTCAGCAGGAATTTGAATGAAAAAAGGGTTAATAAAAAAAAAATGAAAAATCATGAATTAAGATCTGTGGGTGATATGGACTTAAATCATTTTCTACCTCATGAACTGTAAAACAGAGAGAGATTTCATCTATGATCATCAAAGCACAGAGAAGTCACGGAAACATATATACTGCAATTTGTAGTCTGATTGAATTCAAGAGTTTTCTAACTGATGACAGTACCTGTTATCCTGAATGGCATAAATCAGCAGGAATTTGAATGAAAAAAGGGTTAATAACAAGTGGGAGAAATCATGACTTAAGATCTGTGTGACATGGACATATCATTTTCGACCTCATGAAGTGTAAAACAGAGAGAGATTTCATCTATAAACATCAACATACAGGGAATTTCCATAAAGATATATAAGGCACCCTTTGGAGTGTGATTGAATTCAGGAGGTTTCTCGCTGAAAACAATGCCTGTTGTCCTGTAAGGCCTAAATCAGCAGGAATTTGAATGAACAAAGGGTTAATAATAAGTGGGAGAAATCATGACTTAAGATCTGTGGGTGATATGGATTTATATCATTTTCTACTCCATGAAGTTTATGTTAGAGAGATTTCAACTATGATCATCAAAAGACAGAGAAGTCATAGAAAGTTATATACTGCACCGTTTGAAGTCTGATTGAATTCAGGAGGTTTCTTGCTGAAAACACTGCCTGTTAGCCTGAAAGGCCTAAATCAGCAGGAATTTGAATGAAAAAAAGGGTTTTAACAAGTGGGTGATATCATGACTTAAAATCTGTGGGTGATATGGACTTATATCTTTTTCTACTCCATGAAGTGTAAAACAGAGAGATATTTCATCTACGATCAACAAAGTACAGAGAAGTCAGGGAAAGATGTACTGCACCTTTGGAGTCAAATTAAATTCAGGGGGTTTCTCCCTGACAACACTTCCAGTTGGCCTGAAAGGCCTATATCATCAAAATTTGAATGAAAAACGGTTAATAACATGTGGGAGAAACCATGACTTAAGATCTGTGGGTGATATGGACATATCATTTACTAGCCCATGAAGTGTAAAACAGATAGAGATTTCATCTATGATCACCAAATTATAGAGAAGTCACAGACAGATATATACTGCACCCTTTTGAGTCTAATTGAAATCAGGAGGGTTCTCACTGAAAGCACTGCATTTAGCCTGAAAGGCCTAAATCATCAGAATTTGAATTGAAAAAGGGTTAATAAAAAGTGGGAGAAATCATGACTTAAGATCTGTGGGTTATATGGACTTATATCCTTTTCTAAACCATGAAGTGTAAATCATAGATTTCATCTATGATCACCAAATTATAGAGAAGTCAGAGAGAGATATACTGCACCCTTTGAAATGTGATTGAATTCAGAATGTTTCTCGCTGAAAACAATGCGTCTTGGCCTGAAAGGCCTTAAACAGCAGGAAATGGAATGAAAAAAGTGTTAAAAACAAGTGGGAGAAATCATGACTTAAGATCTGTTGTGATATAGACATATATCCTTTTCTATACCATGGAGTGTAAAACATAGAGAGATATCGTCTATGAACATCAGCAGGTATGTGAATGACAAAGGTTAACTAATGTGTTGACGCTTAAGGGTTGATAAGGATTTTTGCCCATTTTGTAGTAGGTATAGTTAAAGATTTTTCTGTGGTTTAGGAAAAGCTGACAAAAGGATTTTCAGTAAAAAAGCTTGTCCTACACCTTCCCCCCCCCAACATGCTCACTTCAGAGGCTGCTGTTCTCCAAGACATCTGATGCCTTTGGGTCTTCATTCTCCAGTTTCTGTCATTCTGGAGGTGCTCTATTGGCCCGCTGTGAGAATGAGTTTTTCCTGGTTTTTTTGTATCAATCTTTTTTCCTTTGTTTAATCTATACATTTTAGGAGAGTGTTTTCCATCTCCCTGTGCTGCCATATTATGTTGTGTCCCTCCCTGATAAACTTTCTACAGGCAAATCTCCTTGCTCTTAGGAAATTGACCTGCAAGAACTGTGCAGGTTATGCTCCTTGGATGTAACTATTATGTATTATGTTCTACAATAAAAATATTTGTAGAAGAAAAAAAAAATGAACATCAAAGTAAAGAGAGGTTACAAAATATATATACTGCACCCTTTGGAGTCTGACTGAATTCAGTAGGTCTCTCCATGAAAACACTGCTGCGTGGCCTGAAAAGCCTAAATCAGCAGGAATTTGAATGAATAAAGGATTAATAAAAAGTGGGAGAAATCAGGAATTAAGATCTTGGGTGATATGGACTTATATCCATTTCTACCCCATGAAGTGAAAAACAGAGAGAGATTTCATCTATTAACATCAAGGTAGGAGAGTTCCATAAAGATTTCTACGGCACCTTTTGGATTCTGATTGAATTCAGGAGATTCGTCGCTGAAAACACTGCATGTTGGCCTGAAAGGCCTACATCAGCAGGATTTTGAATGAAATAAGCGTTAATAACAAGTGGGAGAAATCATGACTTAAGATCTGTGGGTGATATGGACTTATATCCTTTCAACCCCATGAAGTGTAAAGCAGAGAGAAATTTCATCTATGATCATCAAATTATAGAGAAGTCACAGAAAGATATATACTGCATCCTTTGGAGTCTAATTGAATTCAGGAGGTTTCTCCCTGAAAACAATTCCAGGTGTCTTGAAAGACCTAATTCAGAAGGAATTTTGATGAAAAAAGGGTTGATAACAAGTGGGAGAAGTGACTTAAGATATGTGGGTGATATGGATTTATATATTTTCTACCCCATGAAGTGAAAAACAGAGATAGTCCATCTGTAATCATCAACGTACAGGGAAGTTCCATAAATATATATACTACATCCTTAGAGTTTGATTGAATTCAGGAGTGTTCTCACTGAAATGCACAATGTGTTTGCTGTAAAAGGCCTAAATCAGCAGACTTTGAATGAAAAAATGATTAATAACAAGTGGTATAAATCTTGACTTATGTTCTGTGGGTGATATGGACATATATCCTTTTCTAACCCATGAAGTGGAAAATATAGAGAGATATTATCTATGATCATCAAAGTACAGACAAGATACAGAAAAATATATATTGCACCCTTTGGACTCTGATTGAATTCAGTAGTTTTCATGCTGAAAACACTGTCTTTTGGCCTGTGTTAATCACAGGACTTTGAATGAATAAAGGGTTAATAACAAGTCAAGAAATCATGACTTAAGATCTGTGGGTTATAAGGATATATATCCATTTCTACCACATGTAGTGTAATAAATAGAGATATTTCATCTATGAACAACAAAGTACAGAGAAGTCACATAAAGATATATATACTGCACCCTTTCGAGTCTGATTGATTTCAGGAGGTTTCTCCCTGAAAACACTGCCTGTTGGATTGAAACCCTTAAATCAGCAGGAATTTGAATATAAAAAGGGTTAATAACAATGGGGAGAAATTATGTCTTAAGATCTGTGGGTGATATGGATATAGCCTTTTCTACATCATATACTGTAATGCATAGAGAGATTTCATCTATGATCATCAAATAAAGAGAAGTCTCAGAAAGATATATACTGCACCCTTTGGAGATTGATTGAATTCAGGAGGATTCTCCCTTTAAACACTGCCATTTAACCTCAAAGGACTAACTAAGCAGGAATTTGAATGAAAAAAGGGTTAATAACAAGTGTGAGAAATCATGACTTAAGATCTGTGGGTGATATGGACCTATATCCTTTTCTACTCCATGAAATGCAAAACATAGAGAGAATTCATCTATGATCATCAAAATACAGAGAAGTCACAGAAAGATATATGATGAACCCTTTGGAGAGTCATTGAATTCAGGAGGTTTCTGGCTTTAAACACTGCCTGTTGACCTCAAAGTCCTAAATTCGCAGGAATTTGAATGAAACAAGGGTTAATAACAAGTGGGAGAATTCATGACTTAAGAACTGTGGGTGATATGGACTTATATCCTTTTTTACCACATGAAATGTAAAAAATAGATTACATCTATGATCATCAAAGTACAGAGAAGTCACAGAAAGAAATACACTGCACCCTTTGTAGTCTGATTGAATTCAGGATGTTTCACCTAAAAGGCCTAAATCAGCTGGAATGTGTATGAAAAAATGGTTAATAACAAGTGGGACAAATCATGACCTAAGATCTTTCAGTGATATGGATTATATCCTTTTCTACCCTATGAATTGTAAAACATAGAGGCATTTCATCTATGATCATCTAAGTAGAGAGAAGTCACTGAAACATATATACTGGACCCTTTGGAGTCTGATTGAATTCAGGAGGTTTCTCCTTGAAACCATTGCTAGTTGGCATGAAACTTAATCAGCAGGAATTTGAATAAAAAAGTATTAATACCAAGTGGGAGAAACCATGACTTGAGATCTGTGTCCTATATGAACTAATATCCTTTTCTACCCCAGAGTGTAAAACATAGGTTTCATCTATGATCATCAAAGTACAGAGAAGTCACAGAATGATATATACTGCATGCTTTGGAGTATGATTGAATTCAGGTGGTTATTCCCTGAGAACGATGCGTGTTGGCCTGAAAACCCTAAATCAGCAGAAATTTGAATAAAAAAGGGTTATAAACAAGTGGGAGAAATTATGATTTAAAATTTGTGGGTGATTTGGACTTATATCCTTTTGTACCTTATAAAGTGTAAAACATAGAAACCCGCCCACCTTGCCTACACCCAGGTTAGCTAGCTGCTGAAGGTCATTGGCGCCGGTTCCAGAACCCTGGGAGGGACCCCATCGCCGCACGCCACCTCCACCACCCCTGGGAGCCAAGCCCCACCTCCAGGCTGCTCCAGAAACCCGCCCACCTTGCCTACACCCAGGTTAGCTAGCTGCTGAAGGTCATTGGCGCCGGT
>PVHY01017854.1:0-30465 GCA_004024945.1 Uropsilus gracilis
GAGGGAGGGAGGGAGGGGCTCAGCTGCTTCACCCTCACATGAACTTGTAAACCCAACAGTTCAGACCTTGCAGAATAGTGTCTCAAGTTTAAGGGTTCTGAAAGCAATCTGTTCCACCAGTACCTGAGGGCTTCGTCACTAGCTCCAACTGAGAGTGGAATTCTGCATAGGATGACTCAAGTGAATCTCTAATGCAAGGTATTGTGAGAACATCAAAATGAATGAACTGAAATTTTGTGGCACTTAAACACTATAGAAAGAAAGGCAAAAATATGAGTCTACCACCTTTTTTATTCTACTGTTTTTTAAAGCAGTCGTTTTCTATAAGGTCAGTTGCCAATATTAAATCTCTGAACTCTATGAAGTTAATCAGTCTTTTAAAAACCTATCTATGTTAGTAGCTATCCTCTTTATTGCCAACTTCTTATGGTCTACAAAATAAGAAATGAAACCAAGAAAAAGAAAGGCAGTGAATTTTACACATGCTTTTAAAAAATACTACTTCATAATTCTACTACTCAATACTTGCTAACTTAATGTGCTGTAGTCAAAACTACATTAGTTCTCATGAATACATACTAACAGAATTCTTAAGGATATTACATATGAAGAATAATTTTATTAAATTTATTAAAATCACTTACTTGGGTTTGGAAAGCATCTTTTCCAAGTTAAATTCTTTGAGGTATCTTATTAAAGCAGCCAAAGAGCAAATCACAGGTTTCTCCAAGTTAATGATATCAGAAAAACTTTGAGATGCTGAAAATCAGAATATATATTTTTATTAAAATTATTCACCATTGTTGAAAACAAAATTTAAGTTAAATAAAATAGATTTTATGATCATTGAAATATTAGCAATACCTGCTCAAACTGTCTTTTGAAAGAATTTACAAGATTATGAATACCAAGGGCATGGACAAAAGGGCATTTTCTGAAGATAAAAATGAAGACTTTCTGGAGAACAATGGAGCAACTTTTCAAATGCACAATGCTTACCCCCTTTAACCCAGTAATACTTTGAAATGCAAGTTAAAGATATATATATGCAAGAAAGTGAGTTGAAAATTTTTTGTAATTAAAAACTCAGAAAACCTAACAGAACATAGATAAGGTAACAGTTAAATAGATTTGTTAAATCCAGATTACTATACAACTACTATCAGAAATGACTTACATCTATCTGTACTGATAAGGAAAACCATTGATAATATATTGATGAATGAAAAAAATGTACGATCATTCTCTACGCTCAGGAGGAATATGACAACAGCTTTTCATCTGGGTCTCTTAGCTTCAGCCTGGTCACTATAAGTATAATTTTAACAGGCAGTCAATCTTAAGGAATCCTTTGTAAAAACATAATTCAGATCATTATTTCCTTAAAATCCTCCAACATGCTCCAACTCATTGATGAAAAAAAAGTCAAAACCTTCACTTCCATCTCTGAGCTTACTTCCTCATATTCTCCCCCTTAGTTACTTTGTTCTATTGCTTAGGTGTGATGGAACCATTCTGTTTGTGATGCCAGTTGTAGTGCAAGCATCAGACTCTTGATAGGTTCTTTATTCATTTTAGCAGTTACACAGATGCACCAGACAGGGACAGGGCCAGTGCCAGGGTGGAGGGCAGGGGTTCTGTGAGCAAGCCCTCCTGCCTCCCAGGAATCTTCATGTTCTTCCTCTAGGCTCTATCTCTAGTGTTCTCTTCTACTCCAGTGCTCTCTCATGCCCTGCTGATACTGCCCTTTTATCCTCACCTCCCAGGCCCAGGTGGGCTCACACACCCACTGGGCCCAGGCATACACAATCATCAGGTAGCACAACACCACAGGTGCTGGTCATAGACTAATGGTGGAAAACGGCTGACTAACTCATTTGTTCTACACTAGGCCCCTTGCTATTCCTCAAACATGCCAGGCACTTAAGCTGTTTTATACTTAAAAATAGTTGTCTCTGCCTATAATACTGTTTTTTCACATGTCTATTTGACTTTCCCCATAAACTACTTTGTTCAAGCGAAGGTCTTCCTTCGCTTAATAGAGAAATTGTTTTATGCCTAACGAATGTACAGAATTATATTTGTATGGTTGTATGCATGTGTGGGCTTGTACATAAAAAAAAATGCCCAATCAGTAATGGTTACCCTTTAGAGATACGGCAAAAGCAGGTAGAAAGTTTGAGGACAGGGGAGGATCTACTTTTTTATCTATGTACAGTTATACTTTTTTCACATATTTGCAACAAGTATATATTACTTTTAAAAACAAAAGGCTGCAAAATATCCTACACAAATCAATAATACAAAGTATCCTAATTTTAACTAGTTTTTCATAAAACCAAAGTATAAAAACTGAAACTTTCCCCATCTATAAATAATTGGATCTTTTCATTTTCTTACTCTGTTCCCTAGGAAACCTGATAAAGATGAAGAGTCAATCTGTTAGGGTGGTAGCATTGTAAACTCGTGAAAATGACCTGAAATCAGTCAATTTCATGAGAACTGGAAGAAATGATAAATACCTGCTTCCAGAATTTTGGTTTTGCCTGAGTACTCTATGAATTTAGTGTCTTTATAGAAATCCCAGCAAGGCTTGGGACTTCCTGAAGGAGAGAACCTGATCATAACCTCCTTTCTTTGCAGCTAATTGTCATGATGGAGGGGGAATCTTAAACTCCCCAAAGGCACTGCAGGCAGCTACAATGTACTGTGAGGCCTCCTCCTACCAACACGTGCCCTACCAAAAAACTAGGTTCTCTGTCTCATGTCCTTCTACGTGAATCTGATGCCAAGAGTAGCTTATGATAGCCTTGTGACCCGGTCTTGTTTTTAGGTGAGCTATAGGTGACAATCCCTGAATGACATCACAAACTGGTGTCAGAAAAGGGTTACCCTCTCAGACACTCCTTTCAATTTGGTAAAGGCAGCATGAGACTAAAAATGTTGGAAAGAGAAATGCTAACAAAGCAATAATGCCTGGAGGGGTGGAGTGGGGGTGAGTAGTAAACCAAAGAGGGACTGATCTATCTGTGGCCTAATAATAAAAGCTGTGTACCATGTGATAAAGGTTAAATATCAACCTTAATATAACTGGACTGGCAGGAATGGAGAGTACAGACCAAATCAAGCACAGAAGAGTGGCTAAGGGAAGGTGAATTAGACAAATATGTCTCCCAAATATAGTGAAACCCTGCCCCTAATACTATAGCATTTAAATTCTGGCAATTAATCATGAAGCACTAGTCTCCATCAGGAGATCTCTCCAAATACGCTATCAAACTTCAAAGAAAACAATGGGCCATCTTTAAATACAAGCAGAAAGTAAAAATGGTCAGTCAATGACTCTTTCCAATCCAATGAACATGTCAAAATATTCAGTTACCAAATGTTCTTAAGTAAATAGAAAAGAAAGTAGTGGTGTTCTTGATGACTACAAGAATAATGAGCTCTTTACTCTATTTCTTTAGTTATTTGGTATCTAGTTTCCATCTAATTCAAAGTCAACCTTAATACCTTTACCCAAAAATCAACTAATTAAGTATAGATGGTTAACATGTATAAAATATTTACCTTTGATGTCAACTACATCTTTTGCATAAAACTCTGTAACCACTTGGAATGCATCACTGTATTCAAAATACATGTTATTCATCCTTTCTACTCGAATTCTGTCATCCCGCATACTGAAAGAAAAAAATGAAACAAAGAAAACTAGAAAGAATTCTAATCTATATTTAGGTCTTGATCTGACCAAAATAAATAATAAATATATACTCATTCCTTACCTTCCCCTAAAATTAAAAAGAAAGCCTTGTTTCCATGTCAAAAGTCCAATTTCACAGGATGAAATTGAGAATATAATCGTAATTTTTACTACTAGCATTTCAGATCAACCACCACACTGTGAGTACTTTACATGTGTGCTATCAAGAATTCAAGGAATTATCGTCAATTAATTTAATAAAATAAAAAGGGAGGTAAACGAACAGAACAATTCTGTAATCTTCACAAAATACATGTAAATACAAACATAAACATCCTTTTGAATTTTTCTATTTCTCACAGAAAATTCTACCGAACAAGTAGTCAGTAAGTCACTTCTTATGCAGCACATCAAAAGACAGACTGAATCTTACCTATCTTAAATTTGTATAGGGTAGTAATTTGTTGATTAAATATTTTAAGTTAAATATAAAGAAAACTAAATTATCATCCTCCCCAAAAATATTAAACAATATAACTAAGTATTAGATAAATGTGTCAGACATTCACAGACTTCTAGCTTCAATGAAATCACCTGAAACAGATCAATGCTCCTACCAAGAATGAGAGAAGTCAGTTTAGATATGAAATATACCTGAAGGGGTCAGAACTTAAGGGCTTAAGATATCAGAAAGAAGAGCAGTGAAATGATGAAAGCCAACAATCAGCTCTGCTTTTCCTCTTTGATCATTTAATAATGATCTTCTCTTAGAGGAAGTAGCTGAAAGCCAGGGCTAAGAGATAGAGGAGGTAGCATAGTAAGGAATTGTTTGCAATATGGGGAGGACTGTCAAAGCAACCCAGATAAGATCTGAGTGGTAAGGAAAGCACAGATTAGCGCACTCAACTACTAGTGGCTTTTCCCTCTAGATTTTTTGCCATATTTTAGAGTTGTACAAGACATGGCAGAGGGGAGCAAGGTAAGTCTTAGGTTACCCTAGAGTGGCCTCTATGCCACAGGAAGGACACATGGAGTGCAGGCTTCTGGAAGACTAGTGCCCAAAGAAAAGATACCTGATTTTCACAAGTCAAAGACATACCCAGATACAGAGAGGGCTGCTGGATTTGCAGAGCTAAGTTTCCCAGTTCTTGTTTGACTGAGAGCATATCCTATAAAAAAGACTCCCATGAGAATACAAGTACTTATCATATGGGTTTATTAATTTATGATGAAAAAATAATTGACTGTTAGTTCCCTATTTAGTTTTGCTAATATAACAAATCAGAATAGTGGTTTAGAAAGAAAGGAAATTTTATTTTAGGAAAATACAATGATAGAAGGATCTTTAGAGTGGTAATCTGAAGAATTCTGGAAATTACTTTTTTGATAAGCTTCCTTATGTGTAAAAACAAATACTAAATTTGTAAAGTAGAATCACTAATGAATTCCAAATAAATAAATACAAAAAAAATGTACTGCACTGACAAAAGATATCCAATGGGAATAACAAGAGAAAGAGAGAGAAAAGATTAGGTCCCCGTTTGTTTAGATAATATGGTTAAAACAACCTTTTAAAAATTTATTAAGTTATAAAAAAATAAAAAGACTTTCAGAGCTGTTAGGAGTTGCAGGAGACTCACTCAGGAGACATCTGTAATTACTATAATCTGTTTGTGAACAGACTGGCAAAATTGCCAGCAGGATTTAAAAACAAAAAGAAGGGAAAACTAGAATCATGCAGAAGATGCAGGGATGAGCCAATCTAAAGACTACACTGAAGTCAAAAGAGTGAAAACGCTACCTAAAAGCAGGATTAAAAAGTAACCAGTCACTGCAGTAGAAATTTAAATGCTATGATTCTCATGCTCTCAGAACCAACTCAAATGACTCCCTTGTTAAGAGTAACCATCAGATGACAGCTCAGGTAGAGACAGCTTTGGCTTTAATTATGATGCTTCTCTCCCCCTTTCTAGATCTCACTACTGGTGGGGAAAAATCATACACACACACCAGAAAATCTGTTTTGGGACTATCTAAAAAGGATGTTAGGGGAAGTCCTCATCAACACATGTCTATTCAAAGCCCTGCTGCAACATCAAGAAAGCAGTGCTGAAAAGTCAGAAATTCAAGGGCAGGAGACTTGGCACATCCCTACTCAGGAGTAGTAACTAAGATTTTAAAGAATGGGAAGAAAACAAATCAACAAAATGATCCTCTGACTTTTAATTGGGTATCTACTATTCTGTCAGAAGTCAGCCAGGCACGGTGGCGCATGCCTGTAAGCGACAGCTTATGGAGTCACAGCAGGGCCTGGGGGTTGTGGTTCGAGTCCCAACCAGGAAAACACAGCAAGACTTAGTCCCAAAAAATAGTTGGGTATGATGGTGCGCGCCTGTAATCCTAGCTACCTGGGAAGCTGAGACTGGGGATTGCTTGAGTCCGTGGTACCATGGGCATCATGAGCCTGAGGTTCCACAGGCAAAAACAGCGAGACCTAGTCTCAAAAAAAAAAAAAAAAAAAAAAAAGAGTCAATTTCTAGAATACTTTTGAATGAGTTATTTTCCTACAGTTCCACAAACTCTGAAGCCACCGTCTTATTTGACTTAAAGGAGTACACACTTAATACATGCACTTAAGTATTATACACAACATTTAAGATACAGAGTATTTCATAGGAAAGTTGAATGTTGCTGTAAAGTGGAAAGCCTTTTTAAAAATTCCTTTCTAATGAATGAAATTAAGGGAACTTTAGAGGGCAGAGATGGAATTTATTGTACAAGAAACATGTAGTTTTAGTCTTCTCACATTGAGAGGAAATGGCTGGCTACACTTGTTTTACCTTGATTGTAATAAAACTGTCATGATTTAGTAATATGGCCTTTCCCCTAGAGACAATAGCTAATTATCTCTGAAATATTGAGTTCTTACCAAGAACTCAAACCTATACTACTGAATAGTAGCAGGACAGGCTAAGTTCTCTGAAACAAACACCTTGAAGAAATAATTCTAAACACACAGAAAGGTAATGACTGCTGCATCCCATGTCATCTTCCTTGATAGTAGTATTTGATAGACTTTATTTTATGTGAACCTTCTAACACATAATCAAAGTTCCTCTTGGTAAAATGTCAAGTTTTTTAGCAATCCCATAAAAATAGTACCAAAGCATATCCACATGGCAGAGAACGCACACTATTAGAAATAAAATTACCTGAAATAAATAGACAAAGCCTAACAGACCTAGTAGCTAAGTAGAAAGCAGAAACAAAACAAAAAAGAGCAGTATAAATTATCTTAATGGAATCAAAATCATATGATCATCTCAACAGAAACAAAAAACACTGGATGAAAATCAATACTCACTCAAGATTTAAACCTTTAAAAACTTTCTTAATCAGATGAAGACTATTCACAATAAACAAAACAGTTCAGGGAAATATTAAAAGCTTTTTTTCCTGAGATACTGAATGTGATGAAGATGAGTTCTATCATAAAATCTACTAAAACTCAACACAGAAGTTTGCAGCCAGCACAACAGAGCAAGAAAAGAAAAATACAAGGACTAGAAAGGATAAAACTATCCAGAGGACTCTACAGACACACTATGTGAACTTAGCAAGGTCACTGGATATAAGATCTACTACAAAGAACTTAAACTTAGTATGCTGACATCTTAATTCCCCCGTGATAGTATTTTCAGATGGAGTTTTGGGTGGTAATCAGGCCATAACTGGAAAATTGTCTTGTTCCACTCTGATTGCTCTCCACCAAGTAAGCACAGAGCAAGAAGGCAGTCATCTGCAAGCCTGTAAGATGGCCCTCACTAGAACCCCACCATGCTGGAACCCTGATCTACAGAACTGTGAAAAATAAATTTCTGTTCTTTAAGCCAACTAATCTATGGGCATTCTGTTATACAGTCTGTAATGAAAGAAAGATCTGAACTAAATAATCACAAACAAGGAAACTGAAACAGTAATCAAAACTCTCCAAACAAACAAACAAACAAAAAAAAAACAAAAAAAAAAAACCCCAAAAGTCTCTGTGGAGAAAAAGGAACACTCTTACACTGCTGGTAGGAGTGCAAACTGGTCCAGCCACTATGGAAAGCTGTGTGGAGGAATCCTCAAACAACTGAAAGTGGAACTACCATTCGAACCAACAATCCCACTACTGGGAATCTACCCAAAGGATACACTCATTCATAAGGACACCTGTATTTGCATGTTTATTGCAGCACTATTTACAACTGCCAAAATATGGAAACAACCCAAATGCCCCCAAAACAAAAATGGCTGAAAAAGATATGATATACTTACACAACAGAATATTATCTATCAATCAAAGAAGACAAACTTATGTCATTTGCAGCAACATGGATGGAGTTAGAAGGAATCATGTTAGCAGAAATTAGCCAGCAAGAAAAAGAGGAATATGGGATGGTCTCACTTAAATGAAGGATTTAGGGAAAACAAACAAATGGACAAGAAAAAATTTAAAACTGCCAACAAAACTGAAGTATAGATCAAAGGAGGGGGAAGAGAGTAGAATTGGAAGAGGGGGAGGGCACAAGAGATAGAGAAGGAGCACAGGTGATAAGGTGATGAAAGATTATTGGGATAAACAATGATATGTGTGTATACACATGCAATCAAAAGAAAGAAAGAAAGAAATGAAATGAAACCAAAAAAAAAAAAGTCCAGGACCAGATGGTTTCACAAGCAAATTTTATCAAATCTTTAGAGATGAACTAATGCCTATCCCTGCTCAAACTCTTCCAAGAAACTGGAAAAGGAACACTCCCAAACACACTTTATAAGATGAACATTACTCTAATACCAACACCAAGCAAAGAAAACACAATAAATGAAAACTATAGACCAATTTCTTTAATGAATATAGATGCAGACTCTTCAACAGCATCTCAGCAAACCAAATTCAACAATACATTCAAAAGACCATACACAATGATCAGCTGGGATTCAAACCAGAAACACGAGGATGGTTTAACATCTGAAAATCAATCTACATAATTTACCACAACAATAAAAGCCACATGATTGTATCAATAAAGGCTAAGAGAGCATTTAATAGATCTAACATCCATTAGCAATGAAAACTCTTGAAAACTGGGATAAATGGTACATATCTCAATGTAACAAAACCATATATGAAAAACCCATAACTAGCATCATTCTCATGGTGAAAAACTGAAAGTCTTTTTTCACTAAGATCCGGCATAAGACATAAATGTCTATTCTCACCACTACTACTCCACACAGTATTGAAGTCCTACTTAGTCAGGCAAGAGAAAGTCATGACAAAAATCTAAATTGGAAAAGAACTATCATTATTTGCAGATGACACACTGATATACACTGAGAAACTTAAAGACGGCATGGAAAAACTAAAATAGTAAACCAGTTCAGCAGCGTGGTAGGTTACAAAATCAATACATAAAAATAAACTTCCTCTCTGTGAGTGAACAGTAAGCAAGAAAAGGAACAAATTAAGAAATACACTTCATTTACAATTACACCAAGAAATGTATATACCCAGAAGTTAATCTAACAAAGGAAGAGAAGGACCTGTACAAGGAAAACTAGAAGACATTGTTAAAGGAAATAGCAGAAGACAAAAAGAAATTGTCAGACAAAGACATTCTCTGACAATGGATTCGAAGAATCAACATTGTCAAAGTGACTATCCTATAAGCAATCAATAAATTCAAAGCAATCTCAAAGAAAAATTCAATGGCATGCTTCACATAGAACCACACAAGCGCATGAATGGCCAAATCTATCCTAACAAAAAAGGGGGAATTTATTACATTACACTTCCACATTTCAAATTTAACTAAAAAGACCTAATAATCAAAACAGAATGGTACTGGAAATAATAACAGAAACATAAATCAATTGAATAGAACTGAGAGCCCAGAAATAAACCCATGCATAAGCAGACACCCATTGATGACACAGGAGTGAAAAGTATACCTGAAACAAAGTTTCTTCAGTAAATGGTGCTGGAAAACTGAATGGCCACATACTAATGAATGAAACAGAACTACTATCTCACACCACACACAAAAATCAACTCAAAATGGATAGAAGACTTAGGGGTAAAACGTGAAACCTTAAAATACATAGAAGAAAACAGACAAAACAGATTTGTCTCCAACAGCAAGAAAAATAAACCAAGGTATAAACAAATGGGACTACATCAAACTAAAAAACTTCTGTACAGTAGAGACCACACATAAAACAAAGAGACACCTTACAGAATGGGAAAAAAATATTTGCATACCATATATCTGATGAAGGACTGACAGCAAAAATTTTCAAAGGGCACACACACAAGTCAACATAAAGAAAACAAATAACCCAATAAAGAAATAGGCAGAGGAACTAAATGGACACTGTTCCAAAGAATACATACCCCTGGGCAACAAGCACATGAAAAAAATGCTTAACGTCAGTTATAATCAGGGAAAGGCAAATCAAAACCACAATGAAACACCACCTCATACCAACAGAGAATGGCCCACAGCAGAATGAACCGAAACAAGAGCTGGCTAGCATATGGAGAAAAATGAACCCTTTTACACTGGTGGTGGGAAGTAAACTGGTCCAAGCCCTAAGGAAAGCAGCATGGAAGCTCAAAGATTAAAAATGCATTGAATAACAACAGAACACTCAGGAAACATTTATGAAGTACCTACTATGTGTTACCTCATCTATCCCTGTGCCCATCTGCTGTCACAAAGCAAAGAATGGAAAGAATACACTTGCTTTATCTCCTTCAAAGACTCCCATTCCTAACTATAAAAACACTTCTACAGAGTGTATTTCAAAATCTCTAACAAACTTATTAAAAAATAAAAAACCTGCTCACAAACAGCTTTCATTCTAGTAGGGCTAAGCAGAAAATTAACTGATTGCTAATTTTTAGATAGTGATCTGGCCCCAGAGATTTCTCTAAGCTCATTGTCTTATCTCCTCCTTCTCCTACCTTTTGTTCTAGTCACTGATCTTTATGCTGTTCCTCAAACATCACAGCCAAGGCTTCACCCTAGGGCCTTTGCACCCCCTTTTTATTTTGATCATGATGTTCTTCACTACTACAACAATGGAAGAAAAAAAAAAAAAAAAAAAAAGCTCTTCTCTAGATATTCACATGATTTGTACCCTACCTTTTTCAGGTCTCTTTCAAAAGCTATGATCTCAGTGAAACTTTCTCTAATGACCCTCTGCAAAATTACATCCTTTCCCAGAGTCCATGACAACAGTCACTTTCCATCACAGGCAAAGTTTAACTCCCACTGTAAATCAACATCAAGTACACAGGCTGATAGGAAACAAGTATTCAATCCACGATAATATGCTGAGTGAATGTACACGTGGATGAATATTTCCTGAACTATATTTCCCCTTGAGGTAGGCTGTACTATTCCCATTTTAAAAGCAGTAAACTGAGTTTTGAAAGATTAAGAACAATGCCCAAGATTGCAGCGATGACAGGTTAATCTCTATTCATGCCTAGCAATCCAAGCTGGAAGGCTTTTTCTGCTCTTGTAGAAGATGAAGCAGGCATAAGCTGATTCAGAGAGAAATATGAGGGAGGCTCTTCTCCCTTCTCTGTTGCTGAAGGATTTTTCCACCTTAATCCACAGGAGAGAAGTATCAAACTATTATAAATCTCTTATCAATTTTTATCTTCCTGTAGACTCTCTTAATACCTGGATTTTTAGAAGCCTATAGCAAAGATATTATTCAACAATTCACAAAGCAATGAGTGACCTTACATGAGCTCCACAAAGTATTTATATAAGTTACTGGAGAGAACACAAGAGGCAGCTGGTTACTCAATTACTGGTCTAATTAATGTTTTGTTTGATAAGCAGATAAGGATTTAGAAACCCATTAAATTTGATAAAAAATGGATGTCAATTATTCTTGAGGCTTTTGTGGAAGCATTAACAAGAGTGTTAAATATGCCCTTCTCCAATTTGGATATTAAACATCCTCATGAAGACATCTTGCACAAACTGGTTGGAGTTATAAAATCTCCTATGTGTACTTTCCAAGATTTCTCAATTGAAAAAAGTTAGGGCAAATTTGCTTTTTTTTTCTTTTTTTCAAAAGGACACCTCTACTCGTATGTTTACTGCAGCACCACTTACAATAGCCAGAACAGGGAAACAACCCAAATACCCCAAAACAGATGAATGGATCAGAAAGTTGTGCATATGTACGCAATGGAATATTACCCATCAACCAAGAAAGACAAAATTTGATGGATTTCTTTTTTATTAACAATCTTTTTTTTAATATAATTTTTATTTTTTAATTTGATTACACATGTATATATGTCTATATTTATATTTTTCACATCATTGTCTATCCTGGGGTTTTTCCACCACCTTATCAGTCTTGAAACATCTTAATCTAGTGTGCCCTTCCCCTCCCCCAATTTTACTTTCCTCCCCCTCTCTTGATCTATGCTTCAGTTCTTTTGGTGCTTTAAAATTTTTTGTATCTGTTTGCCCTCTATCACTTATATAAATGAGATCATCCTGTATTTCTTTTTCTTTTTGGCTTATTTCCGCTAACATGATTCCTTCTAGCTCCATTCATGTTGCTGAAAATGATTTAAGTTTATCTTCTTTGATTGATGAATAATATTCCATTACATAAATATACCACAGCTTTTTCATCAATTTGGGGGCACCTGTTCCGGCAACTGCAAACAGCACCGCGATAAGGACATGAGTACAAGTGTCCCTCTGAATGAGTGTTTTTGTTTCCTTTGGGTTGATTCCCAGTAGTGGGTTCGCTGGGTCAAATGGCAGCTCCATTTTCAGTAGTTTGAGGGTCCTCCATACAGCTTTCCATAGTGACTGGACCAGTTTGCACTGTTAGGGTAAATTTGAATCATTCTATCTTTAAAACAAAAGCCTATTAAAACATTGTACACCTAATGAGTAATATCTAACCAGAATTTTATCCAACAGTTGATTTTAATGAAATGTCTACATTAAACAGAACTTCTGATAAATTCAATCTTGACTTCCTCAAACTGTAGTCTAAGGAATATCTGCATCAGAACTACTTGAAATTCATATTAAAGTAGACTACATACTCCAAATGTGTTCTATCTGAATTCAGCAGGAAGTTAGAGGAAAGAGATATTTTCACTTTTAGCTCAGTTCTAAGGGAGATTCACAGGCAAACTGCATTCTGAAACACTAGTCTACATGAACAATACAGGCATCAGTGCAGGACTACAAAAGAAACAAAAACAAAATGTAACTGTTCTTTAATGACAGTCTATGTTTCAGCTGTTCTATTAGAAAAGGCAGTAAGTATCTTCATGGAAAAAACTGAGCATGTCATTCATGATCACATATTTGACCTGAGTCTAAAAAACAATAAAAATACCTTTCTTTTCTTTCTTTTAAAATTATTTTTATTTTAGGTAGCACTGGTTCACAACATGGAATATGAATGGGGGTAGAGGTTCACAACTCTTCACATGTGTGTTACCACACTACACCCACTACCAAAATATCCATCATCCTCCACCTTAGTCCTTTTGCTCCACTCTTAATCCCCTTTGCTCTCCTCCCCCCACACTCCTCTTCTGTTGACTTCAACTCTACAGTCAGATTTCTAGGGGGATTTAATTTTGATTTTGTTTCTTTGCTTAGTTTCTTCATATTCCACATGAACAAAATCATCCAGTATTTGACTTTGACTTATTTCACTTAGCATACTTTTCTCCAGCCCCATTCATGTTGTCGTAAATGGAAAGTTTTTTTTACTGGTGAGTAGTATTAGTGTTTGTGCATGTGTGCGTGAGTGCGTGTGTGTGTGTGTGTGTGTGTGTGTGTGTGTGTGTGTGTACCCATCTTCCTGATCCACTCATCTGGATTTGAGCACTTAGGTTGTTTCCATAACCTGCCTATTATAAATAGTTCTGCAATAAACAAAAGTGTGCACATACAGTCTTTCAAATTAGTTTTTGTGTTCTCAGGGTAGATATCCAGATGAGGGATCGCTGAACCATAATTAGTACTTTGCACAACTGTCATACTCTTTTCCATAGGAGCTGGCCCAGTCTACATTCCCACAGTGCACAAGGGTTTCCTTTTCTCCACACCACACAAACACTCACCAGTCTTGACATGGACCATTCTCACAGGAGTGAGGTGATATCTCCAATCCCCAGCCTCAACTTCCCAAGTAGCTGGGATTACAGGCATGCGCCACCATGCCCAGCTATTTTTTTTGGCACTAGGTCTCACTACGGGCCCCAGGCGGGACTTGAACTGCGATCCCTAGCCCCTGCTGCTTCATAGGCTGAAGCTTACAGGCACGAGCCACCGTGCCCGGCCTATGTCATTATAGGTCTGATTTGTAAATTTCCCTGATGGTGGGATGAATAGCAATTTTTCAGGTGTTTATTGGCATTTATATGTTTTCTTTTGAAGAAGTGTCTATTTAGTCCCTCTGTCCATTTTTCCAAATGGGTTGTTTGTTTTCTTGTTGAGTTACAGAGTTGTCTGAGCTAACTGTGGATCGTGGATATTTTATTAGCCCCTTACTGAACAGATGATGTGCAAATATGTTTTATCACTCAGAAGGATGTCCTATAGCTTTTATGATAGTTGCTTTCATTGTGCAGAAACTTTTAGTTTGATATAGCAACCCATTTGTTTATCTTTGCTTTTACTTCCCTTGCTATTAGAGTCAAGTCCCCAAGACATCACTATTATGGAGCAATTAGCCTATGTTTAGTCTATGCTTTCATCTATGTATCTTAGAGAAAAACACCTTCCAGTGGCTGTTTGTGGCCCAGGACTGAATCTTCCTAAATGGCAAGGAGGTAACCAGAGGCTCTGGTTCTGCCTGGGCTTTTGGTAGGGACTCCACTCCTGTGCTGGATGGAAAACTGACATCAGATTGTGAGTCTGTGTATTACATGGAGATTTTTAAAATTTCTTTCCATATTCAAGATTCTCTCTTGGTGTCAATTTTTTTTTTATTGATAAAAAAAAAAAAAACTTTTGAAATGTTAAATACAGTAAGACTCTCAAAAAATATGGAGCCAACACTAAAAATGGAGTCCCTGATATACTTTAACATCAACTTAGAAATAAAATTGATATTGAATAACAGATCACTTCCAAACACTTTGAGCTCACATTCAATTGTAAACACACAGTGTTTGCCAATTTTATGATCAGGCTGACTTTAGAAACTATAATTTTTATAGACAAAAAGAGACTTGTTAAAGACTAACAATCTATTCTGGGAAAGCCCCCAAGGCTGTTTTGACAGTGTACTTACTGATAATACTGAGTTCCAAGCTTCCTGGATGAGCTATTAAGTTTCTCCTAAAGGTACCAGGCAATGGAGTTCTAGATTACATTAGCCGGATCATGTTTAACACAATCACAATGTTTCTATATTAGAATTATGAAATTCATTAACTTTATCACTGCTAATAATAGGGAATTATCACTTTTTAAAGACATGATTTGAAATTATAAAGACAATTACTCAAATGAAAAATACCAGATTAAAAAAAAACCAGATCAGTGAGTGTTTAAAAGATGTAAAAACAAAAATAATATAAACAAACTAGTATCTGCCATATTAAAAAGGTAAATGTACTAAAATTCATCTGTTAAGGAGCTGGCAGGCCTCTATATGGCACTGGAAAAGCACAATGACCCCTCAATTCCAGAGAAGATGCGGTAGTGACCTACACCACTTACCATCCTGCTGGATGGAGTTCACATAAGGAAAAAAAAATCTACCCAATAAAACAAAATTAATTTCAGATGTAATTACAAGGAATAAAAACTTCTACATTACCAACAGGAATAAAACTTAGAGCAATTCAGAAAACTTAAAAATAACAGGATGACTGAAAAAAATGCTTAGATGCATATATTAGACAAATGCAAATAAAAATAAAGCACAAAACAAGATTTTATTACGAGACAAGACAGAATTTAGTTAAGATGACAATTCACGGGTGACATGGCAGTGGGAGAACCTCAGGGTTCACAACGATGTAAAACATATATATGTGTGTGTAATCAACAACAAAAGCAAAAAAGATAGGACACAAAATATAAGACAAAAAGTGGTGCTTTATAAAGAACAACAAAGGAAAATGTTTTGCCCCATATTTGAAAAATACTTTGAGATTTTCAAAGAATTCAAATATATTACTTACTCAATAAATAAAAGCAAGAAAGGAAAGAACTATAAGATTTATGCATTTATCCAGAAGACATTCTTCCACTTCCTTGGACTTGAACCTGGGAGATTAGACGGCTGGTAGTCCTGGAATGAAGTGGCTGGAGCCATCCTGCCACCTCGTGGAACTAAGAGGAAGGAGAACACTAGTTGAGGCCATGAAGAGAGCTTAAATCCAGCCACCCCTGATTCTAGTCTACCTTTGGTTTTTCAGGTTTGCGAGTCAATAAATTTACTTTCATTTTTGCGAGTCAATAAATTTACTTTCATTTTTGCGAGTCAATAAATTTACTTTCATTTCAAAAAATATTGCTGTACAATAGCTAGGACACAGAGACACCCTAAATAAAGTCCGTTAGTCCACAACTGGGTCAAGAAAATACAGTATAGCCACATATAGAAAACTGTATGGCAAACTGAAGTTCAGCCACTTACTCAAAATTGGGGGATTTTCAGGGAATAATATGTAGTAAGCAAGTCAGAATGACAAAGACATACTGTACATTTACACAGTGGATGATTTGATAAATAAAATATTTACAAAACTAGTAGATTTTAAACACTAAAGGCTCTGAAATCAGGATGAAGGGGGAAGGAAGAAAGAGAAGGAATATAAAATGGGGATGGAAATTTGGAAAAAAGACAAAAGACATAACATGGGGATTGTGAAGATTCCATCTGCTAGGAGTCACTGTTACAGTACACCTTTGTACAGTGTTTTCATGTTGCTCTAGGGCAAGCTGCTGAAAGGAGATTATTATATATAAGACATTAGTAGAAAAACCCATTTTTCAAACAAACAAAAAAAAAAATCAAAGGAAACTATTAACTTTGCTTTTCCAGCTAGCTATTTAACTCATACATTGTAGCTTTTAAAATAAATTTTAAAAAAATTCAATAAGCATTCACTGGACAGTGTGGGAAGGTTTTCTAAAGGGAAGAGGCATCTTTGGCTCTCTAGAGATTAAGGATATACATAAAATCACTTCTGAGAAAGATGGCAACATCTACTGCAATCCATGTGGCCAACAGTGAATCAAGTTCAAGACCTGAATTTGACCAGGTCTACTTCAGACCAAACTCATAGGGAGTACAAACCAAAAACCCTGGAGACCAGGACTCTCCCTAACTCATCCACCAAGAAGAGGTGACGGGACCTTAGTTGTTACCCCTGGGAAATAGAAGTTGGAGGCATATTTAGGGGCAGGTCTCCTGCCAGATGAAGAGTAAAGGTTTAGGGCGGGCATGATGGTGCCTGCCTTTAATCCCAGCCACTAAGGGAGGCTGAGACTAGGAATCATTAGGTTCCGTGGCTTCAAGATCCACCTGGGGCAACATAGTGAGACCTAGTCTCAAAATATAGTTGGGTGTGGTGGTGCGCGCCTGTAATTCCAGCTACCTGGGAAGCTGAGGCTGGGGATTGCTTGAGTCCAGGGAAACCCGAGCAACATAAGAAGACCTAGTCTCAAAAAAAAAAAAAAAAAAAAGAGTAAAGGTTTAAAAAACAAACAAAAGTCCCCAGAGGACAGACCTGGGAGGGATGGATTTCTTACGAGAACTACACTGTGAGAACTCCACTGGGCCTCCGACAGAGGGCTGAGATCAAGAAATACTCAAGACCAGCATGCATGGAAGCTGCGCCATTTGAAAGACTAAGATGGGTGGTATCTTAAGGTAAGACATCTGTCCTAGGTAAATTCATGTCTTTTCACACCTTTCTCTGGACTTTTGGTTATACTTTTCCTCTTTCAATAGTGATTGCTGTTACCTTACCAAAAAAAAAAAAAAAAAAAAAGGAAAAGCTTCATCAGAAAATATATAATCTGTCTTGATAAACATGACAGGAAAGTACCTCTCCCTGTCTACAGGGAGGTCAAGAAAACTGTGAACTTGGAAACCAAAGGAGAGGGGAGGGGATAGCTAAAGGGAGAGGGAATAGAGACAGGGAGGCCAAGTCCCTAGAGAAGCCATTCATTTCAGAAATGTAGTCACAACTCCCAGCTCCTCTTAGATCCTGGAACTCATCTCTGATGAATTCCCTTGTGAAAGTATTTAAACCCCATCCTTGCTTACCTTTTCAGTCCACCACTATCCTGAGTCTTTACACTACCCATTTCCACATACCAAACCCATAGGTGTGTGAACACATTATTATTTAACAAGTGGACTCAGGCTTACCTCCTTTGAGGTACTTTCCCAGAATAACCATCAGCCAGGAGGGCTTTTTATTGGAGCTGTGGTTTGTAAAGCAGTACCTTTAGCAAAAAGCTGCTTTATATCAAGCATGCATTTTTTTGTCAGAAACTTTACTGCCAAAGACAAAAATATAAGCTGCAATATGCATTACAGAAGAAAAATTTCATTAAATACTAACCAAAATAATGTTAACTTCTGCTTTACTATAAAACATTTACTTTTATGTAAGTCCAGAAGCAGAGGTGAAAAGGAAAATGGTTGTTTCCTTGTTTTTCCTGAAAGGCCATTTAAACATAGCCTTTAAGAACAAATGCTTCAAAGCCAAGAAATATGGACCAAATCTGAATTCTGCACTTTGCAGCTGTAAATTCCTGAATTTCCTATATTAAAAAGATTAGTAGTCTCCTCATTGTTTTCTCTATAAATATTAACTCTGCTAGTAACCCCACAAAAGAGCTGTTTTAAAAATCAAAAAAACTGGCTTTCTGATATTCACAGTAAAATTAATAAAAGATTACAGATGAATCGCACTCTAGTTAAGTGGAGTTTTAATTTAAGTCAAAGAATCTTCACTGGCAGTACTATTATGGGCAACAGTTGTGGTGGTCTTAATCTAAATCCAATCAATGGTCTTAATCTAAATCCAACCACACTCTATAGAGTGTGATCCGAACAGTTAGTTGGGTCAGACTCTAGAGTGGGCACCACAGGTGGATTTAAGTCAGGGTCTACAGTAAGAAGGGACTAGTGACTGGAAATTGAACTTGCATTTGACCTTGTAGTTTGTAGAGAAGTATCTGGTAACTTGGAACTGGCAGGAGAAAAAGAACTTGTAACTTGTAACTTGCAGAGGAGAAGGGGACACAAAACTTGGAACTTGTGACAGGGATCTGTCACTGGTAATTGAGACTAGGACTGGAACTTACAGAGAAGAAAGGGACTTGTAACTTAGAACTTGGAACCTGGAACAGGAGTCTTGTAACTTGGAAAGGAGAAAGGGACTTGTGACTTTCAGAGCTTGTAAACTTGAAAAAGTGAGAAGAAACTTGTAGGAGAAAAGCAACTTGCAGGGAAGAAAGGCACTTGCAGGGGAGAAGACCCAGGGAGAAAAGGACTGGTGCATAAAATGCAGAGAAAGAGACTCAAAAAGAATGGCACTCAGAAAAGGAGCCTTAGAAAGCATTTGCCTATGAAGACTGTTCCAGCCCTGAGGGAGAAAAGAAGGTCTTTGGAGAAGGAAGAGAGACCAGAAGCCTCATCCAGCAGCTGACCAACCACTAAGGAGGAAGACTGAGACCTTTGCAGAGTTCTGTCTGACACTGCCTGATGGGAGCACCAAAAGCCCTGGGCCCGATGTCTCTAGTTGTTTTTTGATGATGTATACCTGGGGGACAGTCCTGAGCAGCACTGTTGTCCTCAGCACTCCTGGTGACAGTTACCTGTACACCACTTGGTGGGCAGACACCTCACAGTGAGGTGACTGGCCCCTGTGGCTATATCAAATCTGTGTTTTCTTTGTGGAATGAACCTCATAGCTGTTAAATCCTAAGGTCTCTCCCAACTGCAGGCACTGTCCCTTGATTAACCTTTCTGTACTTGTATTGGTATTTGTGTTTAGTTTTGGGGTGCTCTGTGAGTCCATCCAGTCCTTTTTTAGTTTTAGTGCATGTGAGCACACAGATTTCAGTTAGTTTCTGCACCTGTTTTGCTTTACACCCTGTTTCAGTACCATAAAAACAAATGAAAAATAGGCCCCTGTTCTGTGTTATGGGTTAAACTGTGACCCTCTAAAATCCACATGTAGATTAGCCCCTTGAGTTTTAGAATGTGACCTTATTTAAAGGGAGGGTCTTTAGAATGTAAGTTATGGGAAGGTAATCAGGGTAAACTTTATAGTCCAAAATGACTGGTGCCCTTATAAAAGGAGCAATGTGGTTACAGACACATAAAAGACATGTCAAGAAGAGAGTGATCTAAAAGCAAAGGAGATGGGTCAGAACAGATCCTTTCCTCATAGTCCTAAAAAGGCATCAACCTTGTTGACATCTTGATTTTGGACCACGAGCCTCCAATAACTATGAAAAAAATATATTTGTTTTGAATTGTTCAGTCTGTGATACTTTGTTGAACTAATCTAAATCCCTTGACAATATTACCTAAGTTAGAATTCCTTGCAACTCTGGAATAGTTCTATCACATTTAGTTCTGAATAAAGAAAGCAAGCCACAGAAGACTTAAAATCCTGGGGTGGCAGGTGTCTGTAATCCCAGTGCTGGGAGGCCGAGGCCAGGGATCACCTGAGTCTGTGGGTTTGAGACTACCCCGGGCAACATAGCAAGACCTATTCTCTAAAAAAATAAAAGAAGACTTAAGATCCATTGCTAATAAATAAGGAATGCAGCATTCAAATGCAGGCTCTCTGCACTCAGTCCACTGTTTTGTGCCCCTTCTCACTGTACACGACACATTTAGAGCATGACAACCAGCCTGATGCAGCTAGAGTCCAGAGGCTGGGACATGGGACCAGATGAGACAAAGTGGGCCATACTTCTGGCTTAAGGGATACATTAGCTTATATGAGCAATGGGTTTGCAAATCAAGCTTTTGTACAATGCATCTTTAAATCTTTTTTGCATAACTTGCTATTTAAACACAACTGATCAAATTAGAATTTAAAAATATCTAAAAATCTTTCAAATGAAAATCTCCATAAAACAAAATCATCATTCCTTCATGTTCAAATCATGATTTTTACATATAAGGAATGCTTAGCAGAAGAGAAAAGGCACCTGTATATACTCAAGGATTATTTGCTTGTGCTAAAGCCTCAGAAAAATCTTATTTTCTAAACCACAAATTCTGGAATGAATGCTGTACTCACTAAGCACCAGGAGCAGACAGCATCAAGGAGGAAAAGCATAAATACTCCATTTTGAGACTAGAAGAAAGAAATCCAGTTCACATGTCATGGTCTCAGGGGTTTGGTGTAGTAAACTACACCAGTTTTCCACATTTAGCCAGTACTTATGTCCACAATTGTATTTTTAAAAAAGAATCATTCATTACATGTCTGTAGAGTACTATTACATATCAGCACTTTAATAAGGATAGTAGATGACAGGAATAAGACCCACATCCCTAAAGCAAAATCTCTGCAGTTAGTACAGAAAGATAAAGATAAAGTAGAAGGAAATATGTAAGCAAAAGCTTCTCTCCTCCTAGAAGCATAGATGTTCATGTACACAGCACCTTAGAGCTCATCTAAGGAAGCCCTTCCCTTTGCAGCACCAAAGACATGACAGAATGTGATAAGAGGCTAGGCTCTGTGTCTCTCTGGAACAGTCAGTAGGTGGGGCGGAGGCAGAATATGACAATCAAACTACAGGTCAGGCTGTTCCCTCTGTTCTCTAGAATACAGAAGAAAGAGGATTTTATTTTGCATAGGTGGGCAATCTCTTGTCTTACTCAATTTAATCACCCACAGGTAAACTATGTGATATCTGGGGGTTGAGAGTTAAGAGTTACTTAAAAGAGGCCGGGCACGGTGGCTTGTGCTTGTAAGCTTCAGCCTATGAAGTGGCCGGGGCTAGGGATCGCGGTTCAAGACCCGCCTGGGGCCCGTAGCGAGACATAGTTCAAAAAAAATAGCTGGGCGTGGTGGTACACGCCTGTAATCCCAGCTACCTGGGAAGCTGAGGCTGGGGATTGCTTGAGTCTGTGGTACCCCGGGCAACAAGAGCCTGCAGTTCCACGGGCAAAAATAGCAAGACCTAGTCTCAAAAAAAAAAAAAAAAAAAGTTACTTAAAGGACTGTAATGTATACTTACCAATAAGGTAATTCAGACACAAATGATACTGACTTAGCAACCAGAAACTGCTCAGACTTAAAAAGGGCAGTAATCTCTTTTCAAAGAGTTCCAAACTGCCCTATACTGTAGTCAGAGCCACAGTTAGTGTTTAGCCGCCTATTTGCAAGAAAAGTTATGTCTAATTTAAACAGGATACACCTGTCACTTTCCAGTTTGTATGAAACATGAGGCAGAAGTCACTAGGCCCCCAAGAAAGCAAGCAGCAGTCTGATTTCATTAAAGTTACCAGTCAACAAGGGATTCTTAAACGACTTCATCTACACTAAAAATTATCCAGTGCCTACACATATTGGTATAATGTTAATTTTTTTATTGCTCCCATGGCAAATTACTATGAACTTAATGGCTTAAAACAACATGCATTCCTTATCTTACAACTCTATAAGTCAGAATTCAACACTGGTATCACCCAGCTAACACTGAAATGTCACCAAAGCTCCTGACTGAAGGATCTACAAGAAAGACTGGTTCCTCATTTTTTTTCTCATTTTCAGGGGCAATCTACACCACTTAGCTTCTGACCTCTTCCTCCATCTTCAATGCAAAGATGGGTAGGCCAAATATTTACAATTATATCACTCTTTTGCTTCCCTCTTCCACATTTAAAGTACTCAAGATTAATTCAAGATTCTTTCCCTATCTTAAAGTTAGTTAACTAGCAACTACAACCTTAATTCCCTTTTGCCTTTGAACTAATTATTCATGGTTCCAAGAACTTAAAATGCATGCCTTTGGAGACTCATCACTCTGCCCATCAGAGAGATACAATACACAGGCAGAATTGCTAAATGACCACACATGCCTATTTCTCATTTATAAAAATGTATGTTGAATAGTATAGTTACTAAATTCTAACTACTCCAAAGGATTAACATGAATAGTACATGAGTTAATATAAGTAACAGTCATAAAACATTTTTGTATATAGTAAGGGCTTCTTTAATTATTTTTTTACAAATTTTTATTTCTTATTAGTTTAAGTTTTTCTTATTGTGGAATGTATTTTTCTGACACCTGTTGATTGTGACCAATCCTCCTAGACCCTCTTTTGCATGAAGTTTCTCCATATTCTATAAAACTCCATATTCTATAAAACTACATTGTCTGATATAGTCTACTAATTACATATGCCACTGAGCAGGTAAAATACAATTAGTCAAAACTGAAATGTCCTATTTGTGTAGAACAAACACTGGAATTTGAAAACTTAGTATATCAAAAAGAAAATAAAATAATTAGAAAAAATTACATGTTGAAATGACATTTTCAATATGAAGACTTAGATAAAATGTATCATTAAAATTAATTTCAGCTATTTCTTTTTACTTTTCAATGTGGCCACCAGAAAATTTTAAATTACATGTAGCTCACAGTTGCAGATCACATTATGTATCTACTGAGTAAAGCTCTTCTAGGCAGGATTATTCTCTCACTCTCTTTATTTCCTCAGTGTTTAGTTTTATTTTCCTATCACATGCTCTATTAATATGCTTAGTACCCGAATAATTTGGAAATGTGCTGGCTCTCCAAACTGACTGATAACCACCTAAGGGCAGAGATGTGGATCTTGTAATGTTGATAAAATCCAGGGTAACTATACATTAAATGTTTGTGAAGTTGAATGAAAAAGGAATGTTATTTGTATACAATATTTGATTGACTGCTAACAAGAATGACCAGAGGCCAATCTGTCATCTGTGAAACAACTCTTTTTGGAGTTAAAGACAGAACTAGGATATACAGCAAATGAAAAATCAAGGTCTTATGAAATAATACTTACCTGACCACGTACAATCTAATTGTGTATCTTAAAGTCTATATTATTCTATTTTTTTAAAGTCCAGGCAACCCATAAAATTGTTTTCATCATCCACTAATGACTTGTGACTATAACTCAAGAAGCACAGCCTTAATATATCAAGTGCTTAGTACCTGAGTAATTTGCAGAATTTCCTGACTGCATAAAAACTATCCTAAAATTGTGATATGATGCTAAGAACTCTGCAGACTCATAGACCCATCATATAAGGGCTAATCCTGTGGGGTAGGCAAGGCCAGACAGGTCATCAGGAAAGGCATGTAGATCCACTATGACTTACTCTATCAATCCCCTTAGAGGGCTGGCCAATTCAGTACACACACACTAAGTATTCAAGATCCATGTCCACTTTCATGAGATGCCAAGGTCAGCTCAGCCTGGCCCAAGAAAGTTGGTAAGAGCTAATGGCACAAAGTATGAGAAAGTTCATAAGGGTGTTAAGGGAAAGAGTCTTAGAGTCTTGTGAGAATTTTCTGCACTGCTGGGGTTTAAAGTTTCCAAGGAAACCTGGAGAAAGTCATCAATCTCACATTATGCATATTAAAGTATGTATTATATCAAACACTGATTGTGGAATGTCATTCACAGACCAGACGGGCTCATGCGGTTGAGATGGAGCAAACTCCATCTTGCTTTAATTGCCTCCGGCAAACTGGAAATAAAAATCTAGCATTGAGATCCTCTGAAGTTGTGATGGCACCACTGTCCCTCCAAAAATATTTACCTATTGAAATCCCTCTTAACAGAGATAGTGACCACCTGTGAGCTATCCCCCTGGCCCCAATTACCTCTCAGAATTAATATATTAACCAATTTTATTACCCCCTCACAATTTCCCTTCCTTTGAAATGCATCCTGAATTGTACCTGCCTGAGCCACTTTTTTCCTTTGTCAGAAGCTTTTATAAGGACTTGTGGGAGTCATTAAAATTTTCTGGATGATGCATAGTTTCATTCAGTCCCAACCTCTATGGTTGTGTCCATCTCTCTCATCTATCCTCTCTTGTACCTCATGTTCAGCTCTCAACAACTGATAGGTTTTTTTCTTAAAGAAGGTGAAGGGAGGGGGCAAGGAAGGAAGTGAAGAAAAAGAAAAAGGGTAGAGGGAAAAGATATTTCACAGACTTTTATTGCTCTAAGGATCAAGACATGGGCTAGTGGCTAAAAAGAAACCAGAAAAAAAGGATGGGAGGGGGAAGAAAGTCCTAGCCTGAAAACAAGAGGTAAGAGAATAATCTCAAAGTAATCAAGAAAAATAATGGAAATTAGTAAGTGACTCTCTGTAGCAAGGAGGTTTGACAGCAAGGAGTCACTGAAATGACTAATGGATAAGTCTAGGTTAACAGAGATTCAGACAGATAAGCAATCACAGAGGGGCCCTGAACCAAAGCAGCCTCAAGTTTTTGACTTAAGGAAAACAGTGAAATGAAACTTTGATAATAGAATGAAAACAATCTTTTGTTGAACCATGAAGAGGTAAAAGAAAAATAACTGAAGAGATAATGAAGACAGATTGTTAACTGTATTAAAATCTCTGCTAAGGAAATTTTTACATTTTTTATTGCTATAAGGTTATATGCTTACGAGAGAAGAAAGTGGACTTACCAGCATCAAGAGTGAACTGTGCTTCAGTACAAAATACTGCAATTAGGAGACTTTATGTAATCAAATCTTCAATACTAATAAGCAGGTGCATTTATAAAAATCAAATAAAATTGGTAAAACAATTCTGCACCGCACATAATTGCTTCCAACTTTCTGTACAAGTTGTCTGGTTCCACCTTGGGAGTTATCTGTAGAAATGAGCAAGATCATTCCTCCAGACTCCTCAAGTTTCTTCCTATTCAGTTATCAACAAAACTACTGCATATACACCCCACTTATTCTTTTCAGACTGAGATATTTCTGAGGCATTACAATCAACCAGAGTATAAATAAATAAATCCTATGACAAACACAAGATATTAATTTTAATAACATCTCAAATTTGAATGAATTTCACATATATAAGCACAGTCATTTAAAGTGACAAATAGATATATAAAAACTATTCAGACCAAGAAAGAAAGCAAATGAAAATACGATGGATAATCAGGGCAGGAATTAGTATATTAAAGGGAAATCAATGTGAAACAGATTTTTGTTAAGATTTCCTCTTCAAATTTTTCCTAGAGACAAATATTTTTCTACTCTGTGTGACAATTATTTCTGCTGACCTACAATCATACCACCCTAAACATGCCTGATCTCGGAGGCTAAGCAAGGTCAGGCCTGGTTGGCACTGGAGGAAAGATTTATTTCTGCTATTTAATCCACTACTATCTCAATGCTGCAATCAATTTTCTACTGGTGAATTTTCCAAATAGCAAAGTAAAATTATTATATAATAAATATAAAGAAAAACAACAAGGGATTCAACTTTATATTAATCTTCTACTCTAGAAACAAGGAAGATGATGAGAAAGACAGACTAGAATAAGAGAGAGATTTCCCATGAGCACTACCAAAGGAAAGATTTCAAGTGCCAAAAATGAGGCTGTGACCTTGCATATCAATCTTCAGAATACTCATTCAACACTCATTCAACTCCTTCAATAATAGTTTTCATTAATGTTTACTGCCCATTGGAAATGTGAGAATGCTTAAGCTAACTTAAAGGACATTACAATTTTTAATTAAAAAAGGTAATTTTTTAAAGAATAGGAAAAAATAATAGAAAACTAATGTGGCCTTCCCAAAAGAAATAAATGAGTTAACTATATATCACTTAAATTTATATTTATCATCACATATATCATACTTTCCAACTACTTTCCAACTACTACCACAATCCTTTTTGTAAAACCTAAATCATTTCTCTTAAGAAAAACAGATAGGAAATACTATTCTCCTTATTTCAAAAGTCACTTGTTTATACTCAGTCACTCATCAATCATTCATTGGGTACTGCTTATATTTGAACCACATACTATGATAAGTTCATGATGATATAGCTAATGCTACTAGCCATCCCTTCTCTGCCTTTTTTCACAGGAAACCCTTTATCCAACTTCTCTGTAACAATGTTTTCTCTCCACTGTTTCACTACTTGATTCGCTTGCATTTTTATTTTACACAACCTTTCTCTCCAAACCATGTATCTTGTCAAGCCTCAGAATTTGCACTTCCTTGGCAGGGAAGTCAACCAAACTAATTTATGCACCCAAAGAAAAGCACTATCACATACCTTGCCTAACTGAGCTACTGTTCTCCAATGTCTCAATTCTGGCATATTCTTGCACAAAGTCTCACCACAGGCAACCAATGACTCTACCTTAACAATCAAAACTTTCATTACAATTGTTCACTTCCATAACTACTATGTTTACAGAACTTAATGTAACAAACTATAAAAATGATCCCTGAAAGCATAATCTTACACCTTAAGAATGTAAGGATCTTATTCTTTCTTGTGCCTTCACTACCTACTAATGAGTTTAGCATACAGCAAGCACCTAATAAATGTTTTCTAATGAATGCATGAAAAAATGTTCATCATCACTTATCAGCAGGGAGATGCAAATCAAAACCACAATGAAATACCACCTTACACTAGTGAGAATTACCCACATTAAGAAGACCAGAATCAACAAGTGCTGCTGAACATACAAAGAAAAAGAAATCCTCTTATACTGTTGGAGGCAATGGAATTGTTCCAGATCCTATGGAAAGTAGTATCAAGGTTCCTCAAAAGATTAAAATGTATCTGCCACTTGATTCAGCAGAACTCCTAAGAACCCAAAGAAGGCAAAAATGCTAATTCAAAAGGAAACCTGCATGTCTATGCATATTGCAACACTATTTACGATAGCCGTGATACGGAAACAACCTAAGGACCCCAAAACAGATGAGTGGATCAAGATGTGGTCTATAAACACAATGGAACACTATTCAGTGATTAAAAAAGACAAACTCATGTCACTCTCAGCAACTTGGATGGAACTGGACAAGATTACGCCAGCCAAAATAAGTCAGAAAGAAAAAAATAAATACCAGATGATGTCATTTATATGTGAAATATAGAGAAACCAAATAAAGGGTCAGACAAAGACAAACATTAAAACCAATCCTTGAAAGCTGACTACAGACCTGAAATATCAAGAGGGGGAAGAAGAAAGCAAAACAACTAAGAGAGTATGTCACCAGCAGAGAGACCCAAAAAGATTAGTTAAAGGAAGTTCTCTAAGGAAAAAAGGTAAGGAACTTTAGGCCATCAAGAAAGAATACATTCTCTCTAAGTCAGGCGTGGTGGCATGTGCCTATAATACAAACACTGAGAGGCAAAAGGCCAGGGATTGCTTGAGTTTGTGGGTTTGAGACTACCTGGGGCAACATAGCAAGACCTGGTCTCAACAAAGCAGCCAGGCATGGTAGCAGGCACCTGTAATCCCAGCACCTGGGAAGCTGAGGCTGGGAATCTCTTGAGTCTATGGGTTCAGGACTACCCCAGGCAACATAGCAAGACCTAGTCTCAAAAAAAAAAAAAAAAAAATACATTCAACAAAAATGTGGGTATATTTTGCAGACTTTCCTCCATCTGAGTTTTCTAAATAGTTTGGTGGTTGAAGCAAAAATTTAACACTTTTGATATATTCTGACTGCATATAAAGGAAATATTTAAAACATTATACACTGGAGAGAGTAAAGAGACAAAAGCAAAGTAAGGTTTCTAGTGTTCACGTTCTAAACAGGTAACATAATGACACAAGTAGACTTCAGCAAGCTGTGCATAGCAAGTCCTCTAAAGATTCTTAGAAAATCCAACTTCAAGCAAAATGACAAAAGCAGATCCCAGTCATACTGTTTAACAAACAGCCAGGATTCTTTTTGTCTCATTCATATTATAATTAACCAGTGAGATGACAACATTCAGGGACCTGTTATCTATAATTCAAAAGTTAACATAGCCAATAAAAAAGCGGAAGTGATTAAGCAATTACTGTCTTTGATTATGTATTGAGTGCCTCATATTTTGAAGTTTTTAAAGATTTCATTTTGAAATCCTAAGATTCTAAAGTCTATGTTTTCAACTGTTTTTTGTATACTTTGAATTAATATTTTTTTAATGTACACAGCAGTTTGTTCCTGCTGCATCGATTAAATAGCACAGCTTTCCCATGATTTCTAATAACCCCTTGTCATATGAAATTTCCTATTACAGAGGTGCTTTCTCCAGCTCTTTCTAGGCCATTATTCCATTTTCATTTATACCAATTTCATACTATCTTACTATTACTTTACAAAAAAAAATCTAGAGTTTTGGTAGGGTAATGCAAGCTTTTTTTCAGGGTTGTCATATTCATTCTTGATCCTCTGATCTACCTCTCCAGAAGCACTCTGACAGTGTCTATGAAAAACCCTGTTGCCATTTTTATTGGAACTGCACTGAATTTATACCTTAGGAAGAGTTAACATTTTATTCTGAATCTTTGCATTGATGAATGTGGTATATCTTTTCATCATTTGGTTCTTCTTTAGTATGTTTCTGTAAAGTATTGAAATTTTTCTTGACAAGGTCTTTTTTTTTTAAGTAGAATTCTAGATATTTTTGTTATTATTCGAAGAGGGGATATTTTAACTTGCATTTGTTGCTGGTGTATTAAAACACTATTCTTTTTTTATATGCTTAGTTCATTTTTAAAATTTTTTGAATATATATATATATCATTATATACCCTGAATCTGTATCACCTGTGAACAATCATCCTAATCTGTGTTCATCTCTCCCCTGATTTCCCCCTCTCAGACTCCCCCTCCCTTGATGTTTGCTTTAGATCTGTTGTCAGTTTGATAATTTAGCTTTTTCTAGTCCTTGCGTTTTCCCTATATTCCACATAAGTGAGACTGTCCAATATTTCTCTTTTTCTAGCTTATTTCTGCTACCATGATTCCTTCTAGTTCCATCCATGTTGCCACAAATGACATGAGTTTGTCTTTTCTGAATGTTGAATAGTATTCCATTGTGTAAATATACCATCACTTTCTGATCCATTAATCTGTTTTTGGGCATTTGGTTTGTTTCCATAGCTTGCCTTTTGTGAATCATGCTGCAAGAAACATAGGCGTACAGGTGTCCTTTTGGATTAGTGTTTTGGTGTCTTTTGGGTAGATTCCCAGAAATGGAAATGCTGGATTGAATAGCAGTTCCACTTCCAGTAGTTTGAGGGTTTTCCACACAGCTTTCCATAGCGACTGGACCAGTTTGCATTCCCACCAACAGTGTTAAGAGTGTTCCTTTTCTCCAAATCCACATCAGCACTTAGTTGTTGCCCATTTTCTTGATATGGGTCATTCTTATCAGTGTGAAGTGGTATCTCATTGTGGTTTTTATTTGCATTTCCCTGATTATGAGTGATGTTGAGTATTTTTCCATATGCTTGTTGGTCATTTGTACTTCCTCTTTGGAAAAGTATATTTTGAGGTCTTCTGCCCATTTTTTGACTGGGCATTTTATTTTATTTATTTATTTTAGTTTTCTTTCTTTTTTTTATTTCCCATTTATTTATTTTTTATTTATATATATTTCACATCATTTCAGTCCCTGGGGGTCACCCACCACCTCCCCTC
>PVHY01017855.1:0-30464 GCA_004024945.1 Uropsilus gracilis
TAACCAGCCAACAATTTGCAGAAAAATGGGAGAAGGAGTGACTGAAGGGGAGATACAAAAGGGGGATATGGAGGGAGGAGGAGGGATCAATTAATGCACAATTGTGACAAATCAATAAAATGAATTTTAAAAAAAGTGTTCTGGGTTAGATGTTCTAAAGAAACTGTCTTTGGATAAAGAAAACTGCTGAGGAATCTTGATAGGTTAAAAAGATGTGTTCTCTGGACCTTGGTATTTTTCTATAGATCCCAGCAGAGTCCTGCTGAGAAGATAGCCAATGAGATGTACCATATGACTTCTTTATGATCTATGAAAGAAACATTGGTGACTAGAGGACAACATAGGCTGTTCAACAGAAATATCAGTGGAATCAGATAATTCCCATATAAAACATTACTTAAAAAAAGAAATATGTTGGGAAAATAGACTACTCAATAAAAATATATACTATATATGAAAGCAAAGCTATTAAATTCAAGGGTGGTTCAAATGAACCACAGCTATAGGATTAAGGTTTAAATTAAAATAAATTTAAAATATTTCAAGGTAAGATTGCATATTAAGTATTCTCAGTAGTCAGTGTGAGACATGGATATATGTGAATAAAAGATATTATTCTCACAACATAGAATAAAGTTTGAATAAAGTTTCAAACTTTCTCCAGGACTATATTTGGTAGAGTGAATATCTTTGCTTTTCTACTTAGTTCCTCATTACCTAATAGATTTACCATTTATCATTCTTGTTACATTAGACAACTTACAGAAGTCTCTGCTCTGTGGTTTACTACCTGATGAGTAGAAGTTGTAATAGACTATGTTTTATTGCCAAGCTGTGACCATTACAGTGATAATGAAGAAAATCTAAGTAAAATGCATCATTGACAGCAGGCTCTCAAAAGGATTTGCTGTTATTCTAAAATAAAAATAACCATAGCAACATCATTAACCTGGTTAAAAAATTAAAATTATTGTGTCACAGCTGCAAGTCCTTAATATTATTGTCCTCTGTGTGACTGTCCTAGTTGTGGTCAATAATTCCAGAAAAACCTATTCTAAATTGTTCCTCTTCTCAGTTCTTTAAATGAATGTTGATTAAGATCCTTATTTGACTTTTGAGGACCTACTCCAGGTTGGCCTTAATTTGTTTCATAGCAAAAACAGTATCAGACGTGAGAGGAAGAGGTATGCTTGCCAAACATTAATCTTTTGCAAGCATGGTTCAATATACATAAATAAATCAATACAATGTGCCATATCAACAAAGAAAAGACAAATAATCATGATTGTATCAATAGATTTAGAGAAGACATTTGACAAGATTCAGCATTGATTATAAAAACTTTCCCAAATAAGAATAGAAAGAACACAATTCATTATAATAAAAACCACATACACCAAATTTACATCTAGCATCAAACTCAAAGGTGAGAAACTGAAAGTTTTTCGTCTAGTATCTGATACAAGACATGAATGTCCACTCTCACTTTTACTGTTCAACATATTCTCAGAAGTCCTAGCTGGAAGAATTAGGCATGAGAAAGGTATAAAAAGAATCCAAACCGGAAAAGAAGACTAAAACTAGCACTAGTTCTAAAAGTGACATGGTAATAAACATAAAACCCCCTAAAGATAGTAATAAAAAAACTATAAGAAACAATAAATCAGTATATTAAAGTGACAAGTTACAAAATCAGTAAACAAAAGTCTGTTGCTTCCTATAAGGGACAAACTAGAAGAGGAATTCACTAAAACAGTCCCATTTATAATGGCATTAGTCACTATTAAATATATAGGAAAAACCTGACAAAAGAGGTGAAAGATTTATTCAATAAAGTGTAAACGGAAACAAAAAACATAGGGGAAAGGAAATATATTGCATATTTGTGGAGTAAAAGTTTAACACTGGTAAAACATTTATACAAGGTAATATATAGATTCAATACAATCCATATCAAAGTTTCAATGGAATTCTACAGAGAAAACGGACAAGTACAATGAAACCACAAAAGACCCTAAAGAGTAAAAGCAATCTTAACCACCCCCCCAAAAAAAAAATGGATTTGAGGTACCAGACTCCCAGACTTCAACCTATACCACACAGTTATTGTCATAAAACAGTATGGTATTGGAATAAAAACAGACCAATGGAATGGTATTGAGAGCCTCGAAATAAACCCGCACTTATATGAATAGTTCATCTACAACACAGGAACCAAGAGTATACAATGATGTAAGGAAATTTTCTTTAACAAATGGTGCTGGAAAAACCAGACAATCTTCTAGTTGCAGAAAAATGCAATTAGACCACAGTTTCACACCATATGTAAAAATTAACCCTGTTGTTAAACTTTGTTTGTCTGGTAACTGATATGCACGGGTGGCACGGACTTGAGGGAACCTGAGTGGCAGAAGCCTCATTTTAAAAGTAGCCTGTTGGCTGAGGCATGTCTCCCACAACCCCTAGCTCAAGGAGGATGCCCAACCATCCAGCCCCATCCCCATGCAGAGAAGTACTGGCATGGGGGGCAGGGGAGGGAAGGAAGGCCCCTTCCACTTCACTCTCACCCTAGCTCATCTGCAGGAGGAGGAAAAACATAAGTAACACAAACTCCATCATGGAAGGGGCAAGGGACTAGATAAAATCCAGCCCACAAACCTGAGATGGACACGGTAGATGGACTATGGAGAGAACCAGTATATGTGAGAATGGAGAAGCAACTATAGAAACACAATGTCATGAAGCGCACCTATGTGGTCATCAGGTCTGAAAGCGCCAAGACCTCATGTTGGAGATGCCTGCTGGGAGAGCAAGGCACCCCTCCCCAAAATCCATGAGAGAGGAGAAGAGGGCCAAAGAGTGGGGGCATCGGTTCCACAGCAAAGTTGCAAAGTGAGGCAGAGGAGATGATCTAAACGGCCATTCACAGATGCCTGGATCCAAAGAGAAACTTCTTCACCGACACCAGCTGGGGTGAGACTCCCTAAACATGACACCAGAACAATAAGGTGAAACAGCAGAACCACAGAGAAAGGAGTGGAGAAGACAGCCTGCAATGAGAAAACATGGACAGACCAATATACTGGCTGCCCAACGCAAACGTATCACTGTAAACCTACCAGCATGGTTTGCCTGGTCCCGAGAACACAGTCCCTCACCCAATGAAAGGACACTGCCACAGGAAAGAGACTAATGGACTTAACACAGACCAGCAAACAACAAAGAGAGGAGTTGGGTGAATGGAGGGGGTGCCAGAGTGAGGAGGAGGCATCCCAAAAACCATTTACTGAAGTTGTGATTTAAAGATTAAAATAAATTTATTTTTTAAAAAAATTAAAAAAAAAAGTAGCCTGTGTTGGTTAGAGGCTTCTGCTCTACTTTTGACCCGATTTCAATAGTATACAATAGCAAAATTATGGGAAAAACCTATGTCTCCAAGAACAGATGAGTGAATAAAAAATATGTGTTATATATACACAGTGAAATGCTACTCAGCTGTAAAAATAGATGGAAATCTTGCCATTTGCAATATGGATAGAACTGGAGGGGAGTTGCTAAGTGAAACTAGGAAGGAGAGAAACAAAAAGCAGATGATTTCACTTGTATGTGGATTATAATGAACTTAACAAAGAAACAGCTGAAACTAAACCAAAACAAACTCTAGAGTTAGAACAAAAATATTGAGACTGCTAGAGGTTGTGGTGGAACCATAAGTGGGGCAATGCCCCCTGGTCTATGTTGGAGGACTACGGTCACTTTGGCTGTGGGTATGGTGTGGTAACGTAGATCTGAAGAACTGTGAATCTATTGTCCTAAATCATATGCAGTATTTAAATCAATTATAATTCAATTAAATATATTAGCAAGCTAGTCATAGATGAATAGACATTCTGAGGGGCATATGAAAAAGTTGTAAGATTGACACTAAAAATAGTTAAGGGTTCAGAATGAAAGCTTGGAGACTTACTTGATTGTCGAAAATAAGAAGATGGTGAGAATTCTGAAAGGGAAAATGAGAGGAAACCAAGATAATGCTGGGTCTTGGAGTTAGGTGGTATTTGGTCACTAACAATGAAAATGCAGGAAGACATCTCACGAGGAAGAACAAAATTCCTTCAGAACATGAACCCAGACGCCACAGGGTTCAGTTGGTCTCAATGAAAGTAGAAACTTTAGGGATGACAGGAAGAAAGAGAATGGTAAAGCTTCTGAGATAAATTTAGGGAACGTCTATTAAGTTATTGGAAGTACTGAAGGCCTGTTTCCTAGGCTACGAACGGGGGGGGGGGGGGGGGGCACACGACCCTACACACACGGACATGACACGACTTGTTCCTTACTATCGCCTAGGGGAAAGTCCCCGGACCTTGGGCAGAGAGTGCCACGTGTGCACGTACGTAGACCTTCCCTGCGTTTCAGTTTGGTCCGCCAAGAAGCAACGTTCTGCTCGCCGGTGAGCTGAGCGGCGTGTTGCAGGGGCGTCATCCGTGGGCTGTTCTAGTTAAGCAGGCAGTGCACCTTCGAGTGCGCCAACTACACGGGGCTCATTCTTAGTGCGGCTGCTGAAAAAAAAAATGGAATAAGTTTCTATATTATTTGTGGCCATACAGTCAGTGATTTAGTAGGGAGACAAACGAGTTCAAGAAGAGAAAATAGAATGTGAAATCAAAGAGAGAGGACTTGTTAACTCATTCTCTAAGAAATCTGGCAGTGAAAAGATGGTGAAAATATTAATAACTAAAGTGTGCTGTGAAACAAAGCCAAAAACTGCTTTTTCTTTTCAGGTACCTTTAGTAAGTGTCTTTTTCTAAGGCTCTGAAGTGTCAGATTGGCACTATTAAAGGAAACAACCCAATTTCTATAACATTTTCCATCTGTATACAGTCATAGTGGAAGCTCTTTTCTAGATTTGACTTGGGTTCTACCGTGTCAGTAAATGATTAAATGTTCATTTTCATGACTTTCTGAAAGAGATTCAGCAGCTGTGCAGTCAGCAGATGACAATGGATCCTTTGTTTTTCTGTTGCCATCATGGTCACTAAAGTTGCCCTATAGCTATTACTCCAGAGGGTACAGAAAGGAAAGTGAGAAGTTGGAAAATACATGTATATTTCAGTCCCACACAGAGTTCTAAAGGCCTGGATCTAGACCTGCATTTTTTTCAGAATTTGGGTCAAATATGCAGAGATGAAGCCATGGAGAACAGAGCCTCTGGCATGATGACTCACCAGTTGAGGATTTCATTAGAAGGGAGACACTGTCCTTTAGCTGGTTGTCAGGAAATCGTGACTGCTGCTTGTTCCACCAAATTCTACAGAATTTAGCTGCATCGGGGGAATCTGGGAGTGGAAACTTCAACATTACAATGATTTCCTTGCCTAAACCATATCTTTTCTATCTCAAGTCATGAAAATCACACATATGGATGGATGGTTAGACATTCATACATATAGTATGTGTGTGTATACCTTTTCAATAAACATAAGCCTGTCAAATTTGCAACAGGATCCTTTAAATAAAATCTCTATTGGTAAACCTAAAAAAGTGTTCTCTCTCTAAGTTCCCCAAAAGATGATGGGTCCTGAGAAGGACCACTTGAATTCATTCCACAGCAAATAGGGGGGGGAAATGAGACTACCTGAGAGTTATTTTAATGAACTAATTTCTATATAATATGAAGGAAGATTAGACATCATAGATTTCTACATTTTAAAATAAATCACTGCATCGAAGAAAAGAAAACCAAGACTGTTATTCTGATGTCTGGTTAACACTTCACATCCTTTCTAGAATTCAAAACATGGGAAGTGAAGCACAATTTAGACTGTCTTTTCCCTCATTCAGCAAAAGTGGCACCGCTGCCTCCTAGGAGCCAGCCCCAATGTTAGGCTCTAGGACAAGACAGTGAACAATAAGGCTTTCTGCTCAGGAGCTGAGAGGCTAGTGGGGGTAGGGGGGTAATGGTAAGCAAATAAAAGCACTGATGAATATATAATTATAAACTGAGATAAATGCTTCCAAAGGAGAAAATGGAACCCAGAAAAAGCAAATAACAAAGGACTCCAGGTAGGAGGTGCAGACACAAGGCTCCCCTAAGGAAGGTCTGTTGGAGCTTAGATCTAAAGAACAAGGTTGAATTAAAGCCAACCAAGTAGGGGGAGGGGATAGGAGACCCAGAGAAGAGCTCTTGCAAGGGTGAACCCTACCCCCCACCCTCAACCCCCATGGGGCTATGCCTCACATCTTCTAGTTAAGGATTGGGTCTTTATTCCAAGAACAGTGGGACGCCATTCAAGTGTTTTAAGCAGGTTGGTGACATGATCAGATTTGTGTTTTGAAAAGAGTGCTCTGGCTGCAATGTTGAAAACAAATTGAAAGACATTGTCTAAAAGCCATTGCTCCACTAAATAACTGTGAGGGCTGACAGCTGTCACACTCACTTTTTGTGGTCACCTGACCCTGTGAGTACTTTTTGGAGCCACTGTGTACATTTGGAAGCTATTTTAGATGGAGGATTAAGAATTTCTTCATCCCAGATTTATTATATGGCAATGTCAACATTTGGACAAGAAACATAATACCTTTCTGTCTTCTCAAAATTTCGATTGATACAAGTAATCACAGTTCTTGCCAGTGATAGCACAAACAATGCCTAACAAATAATGCCCTTACTGCATTTCACAGTAAGGGACAATATCCAGTCACCTTCTTCTCTTTCCACCTCTGCCATTGTGTATGCTCTTCATTTTTCAAGTCACCCTGTCTGCATGAGCCTTCCCATGCCTCCCTGTTGCTAGCTTCCCTGGTTTCTCATCATACTCAGACACCCAGCGAGTTATTCCAACAGTGCTATTGCTGTGAGGCCTGATTGAAGAAGGGAAGAGAGGACTGGAAAGAGCAAGGCAGTGCCTTGGGTATCAAGTAGGATTCAGTATTCTGACCAGCTTGCAACTTTGTTTTAGAAAGATTTGGTTGCAAAGGCTTTTTGACCAAATTTCAACAAACCAGGAGCAAAACCATGAATAATGAAGCTGTCTTCATCAAAACCCTAGATTCCCATACCTCCACCTCTGTTTTTGTCAGGAGAATTCAGAGCTCAAGAAAGACAGCACTGAAGTAAAGTGTATCGGACCAAGTGCAACAACAGAAGGAGGGCTAAAGACCAGGAAGGTCCTGATGGCTCCAGGCCTGAGAACACCTTTCATACCTGCCTTTAGGCTGTGAAGTGTTGACTCATAACTTAAGTTGTAAAGGCGCCCCAACCCACCGTCACCACATCTAAACTTTCTTCGGTATTCCAGGCAAGTGACCATGATTTGGCATCAACAACATTACCTAATTTTATTATGTACTCTTTTTCAGGAAGGAAAGGAGACTCTCCCTTTAATGTAAACACTAATGTAAACTCATTGTGGCCCCTGCTACCACACAGAAGGCTAATCCTTTGTTGATAAGATGGTCCTTTAACCCTTGGACAGTATCATTACAGCTCTTTAATCTCTTCTAAGCTGAGGCCCTTCCTGTCCTTGCCTGGATGAGGTACTCAGGGCCCTGTGGTCCTGATTATGTTTCTCTAGGTTTGTATTATCCTGAAAGACATGTAAATAGCTGATATAGCCAGTTGGCCCCAATCTACTGTATTCTTATACCTATTCTTCTCAAACATTTCTTTCTCCATCTTTATCCAAAATTTGAAACTTTTTCCCCCACTGTGGGAAGTAATATTAGTCCCTTTGTTTCAGTACCGTGCTTCCATTCCAGTTCAGTCTAACCCAGTTTGCTCAAAATGTCAATATTTATCATTTTAGGGCATATTGCCTGTATTGCTCAGAACTGACCCCATCTTCAAGACCTGGAGTAAGTTAGGGAACAAGCCTTCAGAATGTTGTTACTGATTGCTCTCGTGCCATCTCCTAGTCTCAGTAGGGAGGGTCAAGCTCTAAGGGAGTACTAGAGAAACTCCCTTCCCTTTCTTGACCTAAGGAGCAAGAAATTTTTCTTTGTTTTCACATCCCATTGAAGGGCTTATGCCCATCATGAAGATTTATGGTGTATTAGCATGTTCCACAAAAGTCATCTAGCACATCCCTTGGGGACATGAGAGGATCTGGCATTTCTTATAATTTATATAATGGACTTTGTAGCCTGTTGCAAAAATCCAAGATAACAGAAGAGTTTTATCTAACATCTTCTTGGACCTAAAAACCAAAACTCAGTGCATTTGGGTGGTTTGTGTTTTGGTCTGCGTGATACTTTCAGAGAGTCTGTCCAAGCTCACACTGGTCACATAGCACCACCAATTTATGACTGATATACTGTTCATTTCCTAAAGTCTATTTAAGTCACATCTCCCCAAATTTCTTCTTAGTTAAGTCTTTCTGCCAGTTTTAAGATAGATGTTTGTTTCATTTCTCTATGTAGCATGACAATGTGCCCCTCCCGCCTAGGTTCATACACTTAGGAGTTCATAGAACTTATCACATACTGACTTGCCTAACATCAGACTATCTCTCTGACTTCACTATATACTTTCAGGTAAATTAATCACTGATTCCATTATTCCTAGCATTTTTCCTTCTTGCTGATCAGAATGAAGAGATTACTAATTATCTGGCCCATTTCTCTACATATGGGTGATGAAATTATCATCAAGGCAAATGAAGAATTTATCAGAATTTCTGCTATCATTGCTATTTATTCTTCTGGCTTAGTGTTCACTGAGGCTTGAAAATTGATTTCTTCACTCTTCTTTATTGCTTCTCAATGGAGCTTATACCAAATTTCTTTACCCCTTAAAATTCAGGCAATATTTCCCCCATCACTCCCCATTCATTTAACTGAAAGAATGAATATCAGACAACATCATTTCCATCAACTTCCCTCTCTGGACCTCAAAATCTCCAGGTTCAATTCTTTTCCTAAACAATATCAGAAGATTTCCCTCTTAAGCTGCTAACTTTGTCATCTTTTCTCATCCCCTTTGAGGGTTTAATTTCTTTTATCTTTTTAATCTCTCTCCACTAGCAACTTAATATCAAGCACACATACAAAAAGCTTACATATTATAGCCTACAAACAAACAGCAAAGCATTCCTTTACCCTCAGTTTCCATCTCAGCACTTTCCTTTCCCTCAGTCTTGATGACCCATCTCTACACTTTTTTCCATTCTTCTGATAAATTTCCATTCAAAGTCGGTTCATGATCTTCTAGTCATCATATATAAAGGTTTTTTCTTAATTGTTATCTTCTTGGAACCCTAGCACTATATTCCTGACTATCCCTCTGGGCACATGATAATTTCTCAGTATATTCAATCCCAATTATTATAACTGCATCAGCTTCAAAATATCTCTTTGGTGCAAATCTCTCAACTTAATATATAGACCATGCCTGACTAATTGAAATGGTATTAAAATTTTTTTTCTTACTTTACCGTAGTGTGAAAGTGATGCAAACTCAGCAAAATCACAGTTTTGAATTTTGATCTTTTCCTAATGCTGGGCAGTGGTAGTGACTTACAGCTCCTAGTCAGCCATGAGATCATGAGAATAAACAATTAATACTCTACTGTGTTGCCAGTATATTTGGATGCTATGTTTTATGACTTTATGCTCCATCATCTCTACAGCCCCCTTCCCCCTTGCAGCTGTGTCTCCTTGCTTTTGGTTAGAAGAGGAAGGCAATTAGTCTTGAGATGAAATTTAAGATATCACCCAGTTGAAGGCTCATGTAAGTGTTCTGAGAACTGCGAACTCAGCTCTGAAAGAAAATGCTTGTCTGGGGGTGCAGTTTAAGACTGAGGGTTAGGCAAGGTTGGTGTTCTGTAGGTATGGTGTTTAAAGGTACCTTTTGAGTTAAGATATTTTTCAATTTATAGGACTTAAGCCCATCACAAGTTGAATATTGCATTGCCAGAATTAATTTGCAAAAGGAAGTTCAACTTTGCCTAACTATCTTAAATAACTTAGCCCCAGTATGCATTTTCAGCCTTATTTTCTAGTGGGTCTTGAAATACCAATCAAAATGGATGGCACAGAAGATAATAATTTCCTCTTCTCCAAGCAAAATATTTTTATTTTGTCAATCTTTTGATTGATTTTCTACTTCAAATTTCTTATCCTCCCAAGACATCTCCTGTGATCCCTGCCTGGTTTCTTTATATTATTTATTTATTTATTTATTTATTTATTTATTTATTTATTTGTTTGTTTGTTTGTTTGTTTGTTTGTTTGTTGAGACTAGGTCTCACTATTTTTACCCATGGAACTGCAGGCTCACGTTGCCTGTGGTACCATGGACTCAAGCAACCCCCAGCCTCAGCTTCCCAGTTAGCTAGGATTCCAGGCGTGTGCTACCATGTCCAGCTATTTTTGGGACTAGGTCTCTCTCTGTTGCCCTGGGCGCGACTCAAACTGCCATCCTCAGGCCCCGCCGCGACTCCATAACCTGTCGCTTACAAGCACGCACCACCGTGCCCGGCTCCTGCCTGGTTAATTTAAATGACTTCTTTTCTTCCTAATTCCTTTAGCCTATTGGTATCCTTCATGTTGTAAATACAAATACACAAATATGAACAATTACTAAACGTGAATAATGCTAAATTTGGAGAGCATAACATATTTCTAAAGCAACTACATCTTTTTTAATAGAAGGAAAGCAATGCAAACTATTCTTTCTTTCCTTACATTAGTTTCAGAGGAAATGCCATCTGAGAACTGGGAAAATCATACGTTCTTCAATATTTTGCCTGTAATTTGTAAAACAACAGAAGATATTCCTGTGGACTTGCTTAAAATTTTTCCCAGATGCCATAATTTCAGTTCTGAATGGCAATGTCTTCAAGACACCCAATGGACATTTCGATGCAGAAAGTGTCTGGAGGACAGGAACTGAAATGACTAGTAATTTTGGAAATAGTTTTTACTATTTCATACCATTTCACTGGAAGTAATTTATATATGGAGGAAGATGAGGAGGAAGACAAAGAAGGGGAGGAGGGCAAATTATTTCACTCAAAAAAGGCAGGGGTAGGAAATTTTAACAATTAGTTTCTAAGTATCTGTAAAAATTCTTATAAGAGTGATGGTGAGCAGCTGTCCCATATTCCTGCTCAGAGGAGAAAAGTGCTTTGGCCTATGTGAAATAATGAAGGGTTAAGGAAAGTCTCCAGATCCTAAAGTTGAGAAAGTTGTGGAATATGGCAACCATAATCAAAGAAAGGAAAGGGACATCTTTCTATACTGGGGGCAGAGTGATATCTTGCTTAGAAGACAAGATATTAAGATAAGGTTTATTTAGAGTTATTGTTCCAATGAAGTCATGAATGTAGAAAAATTAATGATTTTTATTACACAACATATGAGAAAGCTCTTTCAGAAAACAAAGGTTAGGACGCTAATCTACACCAAAGGAGAGGAGGAAGACCCTGAGATAATGGCATTGTTGCTTGATACACAGTCTTTGAAATGACAATCTTGATAATTTTGTCAAATTCTCCCATTCTTTAGCTTTGTAAACCTGGAAGAATTATTCATCTGCTCTAAAAATAATTTTTTCAACTGCAAAGTGGGGATCATATATACTATAATATCACATATAATAGGTGTGCCTCTTTAACTAAGATGCAATAGTCACTAATATAGCATTCAATAAATGTTCGTTTTTATTATTTTATTTGATATGTAACATCTTATAACTTCATGGTAGGCTTATTCTAAATCATTATCTCCTTTACAAAGCAATCATCCAAGTCCTGTATAAAATAGGATGAAATGATGACTTTTCACCAGAGTTATGTTCTTTAATTAAAAATGAAAGCACTGGGTATCAAAGACCAGCCTGCTGAGTTTCCTTACCTTTCCCAACCATGAGACATTTCCCTGATGTCTGTAGCACATCTTTGACTTATGGGACACAAGACCAATTTGCCTCCACCCCCACCTGGCTCCACCTGTCACCATTATTATGTGATCTTTATAAAATTAAACAGAGAATGTGTCAACTTTTTTTTTCATTATGCTTTCAACCAAAGCCATTAAGCTTACAATGTGGTGTGTGTTTCATAAAATGAATGAATATAGGAAAGAACTTTTCTGTATTTAATTTCTCATCTTCAAAACAGTATTTATACCAGCTAGAGTATTCAAGTGCAATTTGAGCTATCATGCATTTCTCACCATCTGATGAACTTGTGATAGAGGGTCTGTTTGCTGCTAGTGGTTAATACAAAAAGTATATTTTCCTCTAGGCCATTGTTTCTTTCTGCCCTTATCATTTACCTTCAGAAAAAGCCATTTTCTCAAGAGTCTCAGGGTACGAATCCTTTAACTCTTCTCTGTGTTTATATCAAAAGAAGAGATCATCATTCTGATCTTAGCGGTAGTTATTGTATATCAATATAGACACCTGGGAAGATTTCAATTCTCTGTTTGTGAGTCAGCTAAGAAGCCCAGGATGCTAAAGCTACCTATGTAGTTGTGCTGGAGTGTGCATGTGTATAAATATCTATTTCCTTTTTAAAAGACATTTTGGATTATTGGGAGCAAGGATAATGAGGTATGCGCTCAATTATTAACAAAACAGAGCACTCAATACAGAGTATACAGACAGCCTAATATAAAAATAGATTAACGACTATCTCTATGCTGAAAGTGAAATTTAAAAATCTAAACTGTAGAGTTGAATTTATATGACTGAGTCAGAAAGAGTCATCATAATTGGAATTTCAGCAACATGCTTGGCTGATAGAAATCAGTGGGGCATGATAATCTTTACTTTGAGTTATACATAAAGATTGCTTAGGACTGAAATGAGACATGCATGAAGTATAAAGGAATTCTTAGACACTATGAAAATAGTTTACGATTGTGAAGAGAAAAAGAGAAGGTTAAATTACTTTGGCTATAAAACCTCATGTAATGCAAAAACCAACTGAACCAACCTTGTTTTCAGATGTCTTCAGAACTGCATAATTGCAAAGGAGTATATGAAGGAGTAGTATATGAAGATGTTGTCAAAGGATGGTTGACACTTTGCTATAGAAACAGCAACAACAACAAGAAAAGTTTTAAATAATCTTAGGATGGACAAATAAGATACCTTTATTAAATACTATTATTAAAATACTGTTATAGATTCAGGAAAATTACATAGATTCATTTATAGAAATGCCTAAAATGTTAACTCTTTATTAAAACACTTGAGTAGATCCACTTCCACTTACTCTCTATTAAACCTTGGAAAAGTTCTTCAATGCACTGAACTTTAGTTTCCTGTCCACAATATGTGAGCATACAGACAAAGTAGACTGCACAGGAATAATAGGGGCTTTAAGTGAGCTAGGAATGAGTTTTTTAGCATAGGGTCAGTGTATATGGGCCCGATGAACATACCTATCATATTGATAATGATAAGCATTAATATTAGGAAAAATACACAGAAGAAGAGAATTAATAAAGAAAATTAGCTAGATTATCTATAATCTTTATTGAAAGAGATTTAACTTGGAGTCACAATCTTCTGGTGATGAAATGGGAAAATACTCTCCTTCCAAAAGCGAATCATATTATAATGAAATTATTGATATGCATTTTAAAATATCTATTCTTGTAGAAAAATATGTGTTCTAAATCTGAAATGAGGTCATATGCATTTCAGAGTGGAAAGGGGATTTTTTTAAAACTCGAATTAAGAAGAAACCTTAAATATGCTATTACAAAATTCTGTCCTTGGGCTAAAACCCTATATAACTAAGAGTTTATTACAAAGAATTTTCCTCACTCTTTCTTGTCTGCAGGGAGACTGGAGATGGAATGTGGTACATCAAAAGTTAAGGTTGGGTGAGCAAGCTTTATTGAAGTTGACAAGCAGATTCTAAAATTTATATGGAAATGTAATGACGTCAAATATTTGGAGCAAACTTGAAGAAGAACAAAGTTAGGAGCTGATGCTGTTTTAATATTATGAAAAGTTATAGTAATCAAAAAAATATATTGGCAATGTGATATTGGCATAAAGATTGACAAAACAGTGAAAAAGACTATAGAATCCAACAATAGAGTGACATTTAGGCAGTGATTTATTTTGACAAAAGTGCCAAAGTAATAATAGGAAAAGGGAAACTTTTTTTTTTTTAAAGAGACTAGGTCTTGCTGTGTTGCTCAAGGTAGTTCCAAATCCACGGACTCAAGTGATCCCTAGCCTCAGCCTCCTTAGGATGTGACAGGCACACACCCAGCTATTTTTTGAGACTAGGTCTTACTAAGTTACCCAGGGTAGTCTTGAACTCGTGGACTGAAGTGATTCCTAGCTTCAGCCTCCCAAGGCTGGGATTAAAGACACATGCAACTGCGCTCTGCTCAGGAAAAGGAAAATTCTTACCAACAAATGGTATAATAACTAAGAGGAGATAAATTTTAATTACTTGGATAGAAAAAAGTGACTTTGACCCCTACCTCATATCATAAACATAAATTAATTCAAGATGAATAATATATATTAAAATATAAACACCATATCTATTATTAATATAAGACCATAAATTTTGAGAAGAAAATTTTCTTTAAGTATAAGAATATCTTCATGAACAACATAGACTGTTTTTTGTTTTGTTTTGAAAAGAACACCTGAGGAAAAACATGATAAATTAAACTTCATCAAATTAAGAGATTCATCAAAAAATCTCAAAAGAAATAAACAGGAAAGCTAAAATATTAGCAGGAAATATTTGCGAAGCATTTATCTGACAAAACACTTATACCCAGGATATGAAAACAATTACAACTATAACATAGTAATATGAAGTCAACTTTCTCAATATGAAGGGAGCAAGAGATTCAAATATTTTATAAAAGAATATATACGAATGACAAATAAGTTGATGAAAAGATACTAAGCATCATTAGTCATCAGGGAAATGCAAGTTAAAACTACAAATGGAATACTATTACATATCCATGAGGAAAGCTAAAATTAAAAACTCTTAAAATTAACAAAAATGTGGGAAGATTAGAACTCTCATATGTTGCTGGTAGGAGAGAAAACTAGTATAACTGAGAGTAGATACAACGTACTTTATGATCCAGAAACTCCATTCTTGGTTATTTACATAAAGATAAATTAAAACATGTGTCCACAAAGGTGGTACAATATTGCCCATAGCAAATATGTTCATAATGGCTAAAAATTGCAGTTTATCAGCAGCATAGTGCAGAAATAAACTAAGCTCTATTCACATAAGGAAATACTACTCAGCAATAAAAGAAGGGAGAAAAAAATATACCAATTACACACAACAACAAGCATGATCAAATATAGTGCCGAAGGAAACAGTCCTTTCATGAACTTTCCACAAGTAGAAGCTTAAGAACAGGTATTCCTAATTTATATGGAAAGTGTTAGTATGGTTTGTGCCAAAGAAGAGCAACAGTTGGCTGAGAAGGAGCATGTGAAAACTTTGAGTGTTGATACTCAAAGGATACAAAACCACTAATTCAAAGCACCCATATGTTTCTTACAGCACTAATTACAATAGCTAGGGTATGGAAACAACCTAAATGCCACCCCAAAACAGATGAATAGATCAAATAGTTGTGGTATATTTAAGCAATGTAATACTATTCAGCAATCAAAAAGATAAACTCATGTCATTCACAGCAACATGGATGAAGCTAGAAGGAATCATGCTAGTCAAAATTAGTCAAAAGTAAAAGATAAATACCAGATGGTCTTACTTATATTTGGAATATGAAGAAACTAAGCAAAAGGAAAAAGGAAAAGTTAAAACTAGCAAGCTGATAACAAAACTACAGCATACAACAAGGGAGAGGAAGGGAGGGAGAGAAGGGAGAGCAAAATCAGGGGAAGGATGAGCATAAGCAATCATGGTAACAGTTTGTGGGTGATATGATGATTGGAAAACTTTGCGGTACATAATGATATAAGATGACTATATATAACCAGTAAGAAAAAGGCAATTGTGATAACGTTGACACACACGAAAGAGATTAAAAGGGGGTAAGTTCTGTAGAATTAGAGTAGGTAATGGTTAGATATTGGCGAGGGGGAAGACTATGAAGAAATTTGAGATGATTCTAGGTTTCCAACTGTGTTCATAGATTAAATGACATCAATGAACCCTGAGAGAAAGTAGAGCTAAAACAAAAGAGGGGTCGAGGGGTGGGAAAAAATGTTTTGTTGCATTACACGTGCTGTCTTTGCAGAGCATCAGAGTTCTCTGTGGTGATAATTTCTCGGTAGCACCAGAAGCGTTAGTCTGGTGCTCAGAGAAGAGCTTTAAGATTTTTAAATAATCAGCTAAAGGATAGTAATTGAAATACAAATACAATAGAAATACAAATACAATAGAAATGCAAATACAGTAGAATAATAATCAAGCAGAAACATTAGGGAATTTCAAACTGTGCCTTTTTGATTCTAGATTGGGATTGTTTTGTGATAATATCAAATACTCAGAGATTTGTTGGGTTATAGAGTGGTGGGGCTAGAGGAAGACAACCTCCTTTGTTCTCCCTGACACTAGTTCTCCAATATCGTGTGCATCAGGATCCCTTGGAAGATTTATTAAAACAGAGAGTTGGGTCCTTTCCCCAAGTTTCTGATACAGTCAGTGTGGCTAGGTCTGCTACTTTGAATTAATAATAATAACATCACAGGGATGCCCATGTTGCTGGTCTGGGATCACATTTTGAAAACCATTGAAAATACTGCAAGAATAGGTCCCATGCAGTCATCCACAATCAGCTTCTTGGGGCGAGCCATCCTCCCAATAAGAGACCAGTAATATCAGGGACAAAGAAGAGTTTCCACTGCAATCTTGACAGCCTTCTTGTTGCCGTGATAGACAGATCCTTCTTAATTAAATTGTAACTTACAGGAATTTTAGAATTGTTTATGGCCAAGTTCATACTCATGTTGAATCCCAATAGCAACTCTGTCCACACAACTGGTGACATGTAAGAGAAACACCAGCCCTGCCTTTTCCCTCGTTTTAGCTGCTTTGTGGAACTGAAGCCTGTATGAAATTACCAAACTGAGGCTACCTGATTCAACATTTGGTAGGTGTTTTATACATTCCAGGTACATTTACGTCATTATTTCCTGATAAGCCACTGCTATTCCTATGGGTAAATAAATAAGCACATAGAGGGGACAATAGATATGTCAATGTCTCCACCATAGTTCTGCATCTGCTAGTGACCCTAATTATAACAGAGCCTCTCTGAGAACTGGTGACAGTTTTTGTTAATTTCCAGGGTACCCCTTCCACAGAGCTGCAATGTGTCAACATGATCTAATGTAAATATCTCCCATTAGTCAAGAAATATATTCTCCTACTTTGGGTTGAAGAGTTTAATGGCAATTGAATTTAGGAATCCTCTCTTGCTTTGAGATAAACTGCTTTTAACTCCTGTCTTTTCTACCTTGACGTGGTAGGTTTGGGAATGTCTCTGGCACAACGATTATGTAGAGATAGCACAGCTGACAAGGTGAATGTCAGCTCACTGCTCTACACTTCCCTGATACTGGCATAGGAGATGCACGAGGTACACCCTGGGCTCAAAGAGGAACACACAAAGGATGGGTGAGGATCAGAAAATCAATTAGTCTGCAGCATGGAGGACACAGTCTGACCTCGGAGGACCCAGGGCAAAGGTCATGGGAAGAGAGAAGCTGAGTTTTCTGAGAGGCTATTATCAAGAAAAGGTGTTCATACCAGCAAAAAAAGTTTTAGATGGGGAAAGTTACATATAGTGTTAGGATTAGACTATGCTTGGAAGTTACTTTTGTGTTTTAGAAGGCATTCAACTCCAACATAGCCAACAGAGATGAAATGATGCAATTCTAAAATTTAGTAAGAGAAATGACCACCAATTTACAAGTTTCTTATATATAACCCCATTACTCTGTCAAGCTAGGGTCACTTTATGATAAAGATATTTTATAGGGGAGGAGGGTAACTCAGAAGATCAATAGACCCTATCTCATAGCGTTATGGCCTTGTAGGGGGAAAGTAATGCTGGGTCACCAGAAGACAACTCAGAGGGTGATGATACTGATCACTGAATATTTAAAAGTTCGTCAGGTGAAAGGATATTAAACATGTGTGGGTGATAAGAAGTTAGAGAAAGTATGTTTTAGAGAGAGCAATTTAGAAAGAAATTTCCAGAGTGCAGAAAAGCTTGAGGACTAAAAGCACAGGATTTAGACCAAAACTGATTAGGTTTGATCCAGTTCTCACAATCCTGACATGATCTTAGGTTAACAATGGAAGGATGGCTTTGAGGGATGGTGTGTGTCCTCTGAGCAACTGTGAACAGAAAATGCTAGACAGAAACCATGATGAGAGGGAGTGGGGGTGGGAGAACAATAAAGAGATTGACAGTTATTCACTGGTGGACAGCAATCTACCTGTGATCAAGAGAAGCAGGTGGACACAGGATTTCAGAGCAACAATATAGAATTTATTGGAGGTAATCTTTGTTTCCTCTTGCAATAGAACATCATGATGACCGCCACATTCTTAAAGGAAGTATGTTTGGTTTTGCATTAGCAAAAGCTCTAAAGCTCACTGCCAACAATGCACTGTAAATTCTTTATCTTACAAACTTGTTCATATATGATATAGATGCCATTTATGTACATATACATAGGCATTATCATCAACTATTAAGAGATAATCTTGAAAAAAAAGTGGGTATTTAAATTGTGGTAATATGCATTAATCTTTCTACTCAATATTTAGATATCAGGCACTATGCTAGGCATTGGGGAATGTTTACACTATGATTTAATCACACAAAATGCAAAAGATTATGAACCACTAAGCAAAATAAACCTTAGAGAAGCCCTTAATACTCATGGAAATCCTACAGTTGCACATTTATTTACATGGTAAGCAGAAGCAGCAACAGGCCAGTAGAAAAACCTAGAACACAGAAGAGAAAAAAAAAAACAAAATAGAAAAAAAAAAAAAAAACAGAAAAACCGAAGTGGGGGAACACCAGAAACACAAAAAGAAAGCACCTAGTGGCTTAGAATCAACCTCAATAACTTCACCATTGTATAAGTACATTGAGTTAAAGGTATCGAAGATCATTATACTTTTGAAAAATAAAGTATAAAAGCAAAAAAGAATAATCTCTGTGTAATGAAGCAGAGAAATGACTTTTTCCATAAAGAAAACAGAAATTCTTTAAAATAAAATATAATGTAGAAAATGAAACTATCTGGCTGTAATTATAGTCATTGAAGTATTAAAATATATATATGAAATTCAGGTGGGATGAGGTAATAAGTACATGGTGCAAAAGGCAGATTGTTGAACATCTTTATGAAAACTACCTATTGTAGTTTAGAAACTGGATGAAAAACTCTTCAGCTAAAGATAAATTTCACAAAGAAGATGATACAAAGCAGAGGATTAAAGAGTTATGGTTGCAACAAAGTAATTTCAAGGTAAGACAAAATTCCCGTGTTATCATTTTTAGTAAAATGTTAATGGAGAAAGAAAAGTCTTGTAAGAAGTCATTACGTAGCACTTAAGACATGTTAAGTGCTTCAGCTCTCCAAAGCCAGATGGTATTCATTGTGAAGTCCCAGGAGAACTCACATGTGAATAGCCACGTTTGGTCAGGACATAAAATACAGCCTTAAATGCTATGTTCCTACTTAAATCTCAGGCTCCACTGGGAGTTTTTTCTTGTATAAAGGTTTTGAGTATTGGGTTCCATCATCTATTTGTGTAGAGGAATTATTTCTGGAAATTAGAAAGGTGTTCTGTCCTCAGGAGATATAAGAAATTAAAAGGAAAAAAAAAAAAGTCCAAGCCTCTCGAATTCTAAAACACTTGCTCCAAAGACTAATTGAATCAATATCAGTTATAATGTTGATATATTCTGAAGTAAAAAATAAAATCAATACTCAATTTAAATTCTTTCAGGGGAAGAACAACAAAATGGGGAGAAAATAACTAATCCAACTTTACTTTTCAAAAGTAATTTATATTTTTCTGGTTTCCCCCCAAATTTTTTATCATGAATGTGTATTATTTCTATAATTAGGAAAGATGATTAAAGCAAAGAACTGCGTAAGATACTAGAACTAACACATTTCTTAAGATATTTATCTCAAAGAGCATAATTAATTAACTGTGATGGCTTTGTTCAAAAAGATTTAGGATACGATAAGAGTTAAGGTGGCCACTCTGGGTTAGGATTCCAAATAGAGAGTACAAGATGGATGTTCCAATATATTGTATGAAATTGAACAATCTAGCATGGTTTTATTCTAGAATAGAGAAAAATTATTAAAGACTTTATTGAGCTATTTAAGCCCTCAATGAAATATAAACAAGTCCGTATCAACCTATGTGTGCTAAGAGGAAAGCAGGGACTCTGTATATCACCAGTACTGAAAATATGAACTGATACTCAATTTTATATTGAGCTAAAGGATAGAATATTGTAACATATGTTATATTAGGAAAATCATGTGGCACATATTTTGTGATCACTAATTTTGTTTCAAGTATAAAGAAAATAATCTCTCAATCTCTCTTGTAGATAATGAAGCTATCAAAAACAATAGGACATTAGCTGATGACCTACACAAAGATAACACACAGTCCCCATGAATTTTTGTATTATGGGATCTAAGGCTGACTTATTTTGGAACTATCAGATTATCGGCTTCTAATTGAAACAGAAAACTTGGTGCGGCAGCAGTGGGGGGTGTGGGGGCTATTCAAACTATTTGTTCATTTATGGGAAATCTTCATTTCTCTTGCTATAATTTTCTTTGAAAGAAGTTCCTGGTGCTTGGCTGGGAAAACCAGTACATCTCCCAGGGAACTGAAAGCTCCAAGTAAAGTAATCTCTATTACGAGTGAGATAACATCTGTTTCCAGGTCAAAAAAGATGATACACTGAGTTGCAGGACATTGGTTCCTTCCTGTTCCCATTGGATTAAGATAAAGTCAGGTGCTTGACTTCAAGGGATTATCTGTGTCCATCTTCATAACTCAAAGTTTACTCGTGGTCAAATGCCAGTGTTCAGGAGAGTGGAAGTTATTCCTATGTAACAATACTTCGTCTTCATCTCATAACTGACAGCTTTCTGAAGAGTTAATAGCACACTGAAAACTCCCAATAATTAACCTTGATGGGACAATATTATTACCAGGGTTGAGGACCTACCACTGTTTTGCTCATAGCCTGTGCATAGATTTTCTATTAATTTGCTGTTCCTATGTGGACTGCAGGCTCAGTGTACATATTTAAAATTTGTGGGAGTTGATGCTATTAAAAAACAGAAAGAAAGAACAACTATCCTGTGACAGCTTTCATAGAATTTAAATGTCCAAGAAGCCCTGCCGATACAATTCTTCCTTTGCATATCTGACTTCAGAAAAACACACGTTCTCTTTGTAGTATTTAAGCCAGTACTGAGCTTGCTTGAGCTGGAAGCAAGAGTGAAGGTCAAATAAGAGAGGAAATCTTAAATAAATCAGATACATTTCATTTTGCACCAAGAACTTTCTGTCACATTTGCCTCTATCACAAATCGGCCTATCTTTACAGTTTACTTTTTACCTGGAATAAAAATTAGAGTCTGCAAATTGTAAATATAGGGTAGAAAGATAATTTAACACACTGTTTTATCACTAACAACCCAGTGGTTTTCATAACTGAATCCCACATGTTTTGAGAATGTCATTACCGCCTGGCAGTGTTTATAGAGCAGAGTGGAGCCAGCCCGCCTCCACCAAAGGTCAGAGTGAAAAACTGAATGACTGGGGGATGGACAGGCTGACCTGCTTGTTATTAAACCCTGAAAAAGATCAATTGAGTTAGGATAGTAGCCAGAGTGGGAGGGAAGCAAGATGCACACTTAAAGCACAGTCATATTTCCTGAGCCTTTTTCCCTAGCCGCCTACCCTGAGGTGCCAAGGTTGATAACAGCTCTTTTAAATCAGGGCATAAATGTTCTTTCTTCAGCACAGTTATTAAAGCCCGGAGAAGGTGTGGATCTTGTTTAACAATGCCAAGACGCACTTCTGTTTATTCCTTTTACACTTCAGGACAGAACAAGGCGAGGGTAGTTTACTCTGGTTTTCAACATCTGTCAATATCCCAGCAGAAATTTCCAGCAGCTGAAGTGAATCAGTTTCTGGAAAGTGCTAAGCCACCATACCAAGTGCTTCTAACGAACATTACCTCCGAGTGAGCATGACCAGGAATATTTCAGCATGCTCTGCCAGGCGGCGTTAGTAATGCCAGCAATATGCAGCTCACTTTACTTGCTGACTGGCTTAAAAAGAGAAAATTAAATACATTTCTCATAAGGATATTTTGTGGAATTTTTCCACATCATTAAATAAAATGTAGCCCCGGTTTAAAGGCATTTCCTAAGAGAAAACATTTCTTAACCTAAACTAACTGAACTATGTGAAACAGTCTGCCTGTATACACGATAATATTTTTTTCCTGATTAAATGTAATAGGTCTCCTATCATCCTGCAAGCTTACCCATATCATTGAATTGTTTCATTTCCATGTGAAAAAATTGACTGCAAACTTTTAAAGCGATTCGCAGGAAATGGGTGGTTATTCAATTTTCTCCTCATGGTTACAAAAGACGGAATGGTATGGGAGATGACATTTCTGAAATAATTAAGAAAAATAACGACATGCTTTCTTTGGCTAGGTACATACTTCCTTCAGGACTTCAACATCACAAGCGATGAGATTGCATTCTTATTGCTACAGTAAGGAAGATAAGCTCGAATAGGAAAGACAGAAAGTAGCAAATACCATAAGAAGAGCAGAAACGAATGAAAGGGCTTGTTTGCCATCAGAATGCATATTTTCACCTTTTTTCCCAAGGAAGCGACTGCACAATGCCAAAATCCATTCTGAGTTGGGTTTTATGATGCTCGTTTAATGACTTGGGCTCCCCAGTGAGGTGGATTGTGCCTCTAACTTCCCAAGTTTGTGGTGCCTGCCTCCAGACCAAGGTGCTGTGCAAGACTGGTCTTCTTTTTTAAATTTTCCATCGGAATAATCACATGAGCTGATCTGATTTTTTTCACCAGATTCCCTGGGTCTCTTTGTCTCAGTCAGAAATTTTCTATTAAAAAGAACGAAAAAAAAGAAAAAAGAAAGAAAAAAAAGATCCTTCCAAGAAGATACCCACATCTGTTTAATCCCAAGAGTCCTCTAGCCAATTTGAAAGTCAACATCAGACAGAGAGGTAATGCTTCTTTTGTTTTGTTTCAATCTGAACACTCACAGTTGTTCAAATTGAATCAAGAAGCCAGGGTTTCAAACTAAGTGGTGAACTAAAATATAACGGGGAGACATCCATTTCACGAGGTTGTGTCGGAGCACTGCGGAGCACACCCTGAGAGAAAAATGAAAGGAGGGAGCAGATTTCAGTAAGAGGTTGTGTCTCTACAACAATCCACAAAGCAATGTGAAAGAAGAGACGGCTCAGACCTCCCGGGGCATCATCCATGATGCTGTAGCAGGCAGCGCTCAATTATTTCAGCACTAGGGCTTTGAAAGAACCCTGTGAGTGAGATGCCCTCAGAAATGAAAACAAAGTTGCCTTCCAAGAATCTTAGTGATACTCTCCCCGTATGGCCACACTGATACACAGTCACACACACACACACACACACACACACACACACACACAGTGGATGTGCCATAGGGGATAAGGGTGCTGTGTCTAAAGAGAAACACAGAGCATTTTCTTTTGGGGATGCTGGATCGGATTCCCAGTCTCTTAACTAGGTTAGGACTCTGTCACTGCTCTGGGCATTGCCTTGTAGTGGAGAATAACCTCCTGCTCCATTCCTATTCCCTGAAAAAATAAAACCTTCAAGGAAAAAGAATGTCCTATTGTTGGAGCAGAATTATTCCTCCAGCTTCTCAAAGAGGAGGTATTTTTGGCATCTGGGAAGAGATTGTGTCCAGAGGGGCTTCTTAGTTTTACAGCTGGGTCCACTCAAACAAGTCCAACAAGCCAGCATTACAGAGAGGAGCCCAGCCAAACACAGGCACTTCAATCACGCTCAATTCACTCGGGTTCTGGTAAATGAAATAAAACCCCAAAGCTTGGCTTTTTATTTTTCTTAGGGCAAAGTCCATTTAGAATTGATATAATCGCTTGCTATGGTTACATATGCCACATTTATTTTTAAATAGCTCCACATCCCAAGGGCTCCTGATTTCCATCCACAAGGCAGGTAGGAAAGCTGCAGGAAAACAATTCTCAACACAGCCTACATTTTACCAGGCTTAAAAATAGCACATCTGGAGAAGCGCACCTAAGCTGGTAAGAAGCAGAGCAGCTTGGTAACTCTGCCTTGGATTGTTTTGTCTTGCATAGAGTACTCGACCATGGACGTGGTGAGGAGGTACAATCCTTCCCATGATCTATTGGCCAACCTAAGCATGCCGTCATGATGTTGCAGTTCCCTGGAGGAAGAGGCCTGTTTTCCTACCCATCGTGTAAATTTACCATCCAGTTTGTGATCAGTGTGTGTGAAGACGTCCTGTGCCTATTCTCCAATATCAAGCAGAGGGGTATTTGTTGGAGGATGTGTCTTTGCTGGGGCTCAGGGCTCAGGTACCAGGCTTGTCTTGGCTCCTGTCAGAGGTCCAAGTTGCAGACAGACACCAGGATAAGACCTGAGCTTTGTGTGTCTTTGAAGTTGCTTCTTCATCCTTTGCCTGACACATCCATGTTTCCCATCTCCCTTTTCTCTCTTCTCAGGCCCCTGTGATCAATAACTGGGTCTCACTCCTCTTTAAACAGTACATGGAATCCAACTGAGTCCTGGTAGTTAATGTTTTGTTTGATGCAGGGATGATAAATGGGTGTGCAGAACAGTCAGACTGGATGTAGGTCATTCGGCTAAAAGATTTTAGCACACTGTGAATTAGGGTCTGTGTTTTACATACACACTTATAGTTGCAAATGGAGAGTGCCACATCAAAATCTGCGTGTTTAGCTTCTTTGGAAAAATTGGGTTTACCTACCACGCTGGGCTGGCTCGCTCTCTTAGCAGCTGCCCTTTTTGATCGGGTGTGTTCTCTAGGTCAGGCACTGTGGTGCCCTATTCCTTCCTGTGAATTATCTGCCTTGCTCATGCAGGCATATGGTTTAATTGAATAGGAGTACATTGGAATAAATGATCCAATAATCGACCTTCTATTCCATTACAGCATCCGGTGCTGCAGCACGGAGACTGCCAACGTTTTTTTCTTCCTTATCAAGCATGGTAGATGGCTTTCACATGTGCAGCACACTCTCAAGGGTGCTGTCAGGGTTATTCTGGCTGTAACAAGACTGTGAGATGGTTGCTAGAGTCTGAAAAACTCGCCTTTTAGAAAAAGAAAAGCAAATACTTTGCAGGCTTCAAGAAAACTATTACTGGTAACAAAATTTCTTGTGACATCTCACAACTGATCATGACACATTCTAGTGGAGGATGAGGAGAGTTGAGAATGGCTCTTGAAAACAAAAAAGGAAAAGCATAAATAAGTTTAGAGTATTGTGTTTATAAAGCATGACAGAAAAGAAGCGCCAACAAGACCTCCAAATCATTTTAGGTCAGGGTAAATACTAGGTTTATTAACGTCAGTTCAATTTCTAACAATATACATAGGCCAGGCCAGCCCACTCTCTGGGAGAAGTAGGCAGTCACCTCTTCTTGTGATGGGGCTGGCAAGAAATTCTTTTAAACTCACTTCTAGGATTTAGGTAAAGGCAGTGTATGTTCTCCAAGAGACAGTTGAAGACAAAGAAGACCAACAGATTCTCTCAAACATTTAAGTTAGGATTAGCGTTGTAGATTAGTGGTTTGCTCCAAGGAATTGAACGTCTTGGGCATGTTTCAAGGATGGCAGAGAAGGCTGGGAGCTTAGCAGCAATAGAGCAGGGTAAGGGTGGGTCTAGAGCAGGAGTTTTAGAACCAGATGAAAGATTGACATGGAATCCTGAAATACTGGGAAAGAGACCCAGGAGATAAGTTTTAGGAAAGAAGAATGGACTTGGGGAGAAGGTCTTGAGGGCTAATTACTCCAGGCCTTTTCTCCAAACTTGCCTTTGTTGGTGATTTTTAAATTCACCAGTGTTAGTACCTGTTCATTTAAAACATGGTTGACAGATTACATGAGAAGCCATTTTTCACCCATGGGTCAAGTATAAAGCCAGATTGTAGCCCCTAATGTAGGAAGTGGAGTGCCCTGATCACCAGTCTGGTTTTCAACATTTTTAATAGGGTGACTAGTGTTGTGCCTGAGGGCAATAGATTCTTAGGATAAAGTGTTGAAAAATCTGATGTTTCTAGGAATTAATTAACAGGCACAGTAAGTGGATTCGGTGGTTCATTTTTCTTTATGAACTGGATTATTTACAGGTTGGCCTGAACAAGTTAGGAATTGTCTTTCAAGAATTAGTAATATTGCTCTGCTCAGGTTCTGATTTCTTCAAAGTGAAAGGATCTTGAAGGAAGAAGAGAGTTTAGAAGCTTCTGGAAATGTGATGGAGGCTAATGGTTTTGTTATAGTTTTTTTAAATGTTTTTTACCTCCTCTCAGAGGGACTGAAATTTCAATTATCTGAGGATGGCTAATTACAGAGGTGAAGCTAAAGGTTTTTTTGTGCTCAGCGAGGATGGGGGAATAAAAGCAGTGAACCGCAAAACTGTGTCAAGAAAGTTTATTCTTCATGGTCATTAAATTACCAAAGGAACAAGCCAGCGGTGGTCCATCTCTGTCTTCATGTCACCCTGGACCTCCCTGCTACAAAGGGAAAGACACTTGTCAGACCCAAACACCTTTTCCACGGGCAAAGCAGAATGCTCCTTGATTACAGAAAAAGGGTTGGAAATGTTTAATTCTCACTTTCCACCCACTTGCTTAAAATGTGACTCTGTGTTTCTAAGGTGTGTTTCTACAGGCCTGAGGATGAGAAGTAACAGGGTGGAGGAGTCTTTCAACTCCTCCTCCCACTGCCCTGTAGAAATGAAGGGTGAGCAGAATAACTTCCAGGTGGTTCCATCTGTAGCAGAAAGAAATGCAACAGCTTTCGGGAAAGAGTTCTTTTTTATTCTTAATTGCAAAACAGAGAAGAAAATGCTAATAGTTGCAGTTTGAAAATATGCCTGGGAGAATGACCTTTATCATCTGTTTTTGAAGTAGTGACTGAAAGAGATGGAGCCAGGGAATCTAGAAGGCTTGTAGGGTCACAGATGCCCTGGGCACAGGGACACAAGTGGTACCTGAGGGAGGAAACTTTTCTGTAAAGTCATTTAAAATGCTCTCAGTGATTTGGTAAGAATAATTTACATAGTCTTTAAATGGTATATCACTGTTTCATCTCTAGACAAGAATGCAAGTGATGTTTATAAAGACCCCAGTCTCTGTTTAAGGATGTCTAAATATATTCTGGCAATTAACTTAACTTTGATGCAATACAGTGCTTTCTCTTGGTAAGATAAATAAATCAATGGAAAGGTTTTGGAAAACTATCCCTGAGAGATCTCTATCCATTCATATCAAACCAAATTATGTCAATGGATAATTTTAGAGTTTGATATTCATGTGTGGAAATCTCAGATCTAGTTGCCCGGTTAATAAATAATACTTAATATCTGTTCACAATTCAAAGTGAAAAAATTTAATTTATAAACAACACCTATTTTTTTTTTTATAAAACCAGAAAGTTGACCTAAGTGGAGCTATTTTAATTATTTATAGTTTAAAATGATCTTAATTGTTTGTTTTATTGAAGTAGTGGTTTTCAGCACTGCATATATTTTAGCAACACAGGCTCACACCTCTTTAAATGCATGTTACCACACAATTGTGATGTATGGCCATTTTTGGAAGAATTACCTTACATGAACTAACAAAACTGCCAACATTCCAAGAAGCCAACAAAAACAAGAATATCCTGTTTTAAAAGACTAATGAAATGAACTTTTCCCTACTTTTACTGTTACCTCACCTTTCCATTTCACCTTGTGACTTCTCCACCTGACCATTACCTCATCCTTCCTTTTCTCTCTATAAAAACCCTTTTGTTTTTCCTTGGGACACAATTTTGTCTACTACCTAAATTTGTGTAACCTGAATTGCAGTTCTCTGATATCCCCCAAATAAAAGCATTTTGACTTGCCCATGAACCTTGCTGTTCTCTTATTAAAGTTAACAAAGGAAAACATCAAAGTGTTCTACATAAGACTGTGCCTATTTGGCAATATTCTTTTGTGATCTGCATCTCGGTTTCTCACTTTACTGTTAGAAATGCTAGTCACATGACACAAGCAATACAGTGAAGAGACAAAGTTCACTTCCCATGGCAATAAATGAATTATATTCAATTTCTTTTGCCATTTTTTGCATCCATCTTCCTGCAGTCTAGAAGGGAAAGAGTGAGGTAGAATTACTATTTAGCTGAAAAGTATCGCAGTGTATCAGAATATCAGATATGCTGTCTCCCCCTCTTGTCTCCGCTTCCTGGTATTTCCTCAATTGTCATGTCTTGAAAGCGCTGACCTTGCATCAGACCTAGAGATGTGAAAGAAAGCACGAGTCCTTTTATTATAAGGGAGAAACAGATATATTTAGCAAAATATATCTGACATGAGTTGACATGAACATTGAATTTCATCAACATAGAACATAGTCTCATTCTAATAATGTCTATCTTTTTAAAGAAAGATTTTTGAATCTATTTCATTTTATAATTTTAAGAGTTTCTAGAAAAAAATCCTCCTGTAAAATAACCCCGACTGAAAGATAATCAACAAAATATACTTTAAGAAAGAAAATGTACTTATGTCTCACGACTCCCAATCACATTAACATTAAATTGCCTTTCAGATTCATTCTATGCACATAAAATGTCATTTTTGTAAAACTTGGACTTGATATACACATAATATTGTAGCCCAATTCTTTTTATTCCAAATTAATTCCATTCTTCCATGCTGTAAGATGTTATCTGAAAATTAACATGAGTTTTTTGTAAATGAAAACAACACCTTTAAGTGATTAGACGTCCTTACACTGTGAAATGTCATGCAATGCAAGAAAACATTCCCACTGTAGATCTAAGTTCTATACCCTTTGGTTAAGATATTATAGACAATTGCTTATAACACTAGATTTTAGTGACTGATCTGTATTTACTAAATTAGTATCACACTGATGCAGCAAACAATCATCCAACAGAATTGGGATTCATGAAAAGAGGAATAGTCCTAGTATTATACTTTTAAGGTGCTATGACATCAGGTCTGTTGTTAAATGTGGACAATATTGCTTATGTGACAAGGCAGGTAGCACAGGACAGTGAAATAGCTCTGGATCGTGTCATTATGGTCAAAGGTGTTAGAGCAGCCGGCAATTCTGATTACTAGGAAAACTACTGTGGCATTTACCAGAAAGGTAAGATACTATCACCTTTGATCTAAGATACTGTCCCTCACAGCTCCTCCCTGACACACTCTTGCATTTGATGATTGCAAATCCAGTTACCTCCTTGGCCAGGAAAGTAAACTGAGTGAGTAAAGTAGAAAGGTATGAAAATCAGTAGGGAATCATGATGATCATGAAAGAATGTCTGATGTTGTGGGGTAAGCTGTTACTTGAACTAGTACTTTACTTTATGGAAATGCGACCCCAGATCTTTCTTTCTTTCTTTCTTTCTCTGTCTTTCTTTCTTTCTTTCTTTCTTTCTTTCTTTCTTTCTTTCTTTCTTTCTTTCTTTCTTTCTTTCTTTCTTTCTTTCTTTCTTTCTTTCTTTCCTTTCTTTCTTTCTTTCTTTCTTTCTGCTTTAATTTTTAAAAATTTTGTTTTTGAATTTTTTACAATACATGATTATATAATTGCTGATCCACATGGGAATACCCCACCACATCACATTTCCCCTGGTCACTTTGCCTCCTTTTTTTTTTGTTGTTTGTCCATGTTTAACCCTTTAGTTTTTTTTCTTTTCTTTTCTGAATCCATTTCCTCATTCTTGGTGAGGGTACAATTTCCCAGGACTTGTTAGAGCATGTTGCTTATCTTTCCCGTACTGTTTTTGCCTTCGTAGGCTCATTGGAGTACCTTTGACTTGTATGATTGTTTTTTGGATCTCATCTCCGCAGTTTCTGCAACATTTTGTTCCTCTTTCAGTCATGCTTCCGGTCTTTGGCTTTGGGGGCATGACTCCCAGTCGTATGTTTTGGAAGAGCAGATCCTTGAAGGGACAGCCATCAGCTGATGGAAGGTCTCCCCTGTTGGGGCTTTGCTGTGGGGCCATTGCCATTCGGCAAGCCTCTTTTTCTTTCTTTCTTTCTTTCTTTCTTTCTTTCTTTCTTTCTTTCTTTCTTTCTTTCTTTCTTTCTTTCTTTCTTTCTTTCTTTCTTTCTTTCTTTCTTT
>PVHY01017856.1:0-30462 GCA_004024945.1 Uropsilus gracilis
TCTTCTTCTTCTTCTTCTTCTTCTTCTTCTTCTTCTTCTTCTTCTTCTTCTTTCCCATCAACATTGCTCCAGGGTTCCATTTTCTCCACATTCTCCATAGAAACCAAATTGTCCTAATCGGTACGAGCTCCATGTCTTCCCCACGGTAGAGAGAGGGAGCAGACAGTCTGCATCACTGCCTCAGGGTCACCCATAGTCCATGAGAGATGGTACCCTGGCATGTTAGTGGGGCTCCAGGGCCATCTTGGATAACCATGTGACAACTAAACAGTAGTAGTGGTTTTGCACAATCACTCCATCGCTTCATCTGCACGGTTCCTAGCTGTCTCATACATGTTTAACTGGTTGGGAAAACAAACTAATCTTTATGAGTTCCAAGCCTCAAGGTTCTGTAAAAGAAGTTGCTAGGGAAGCTGTAGGATACAGGTGAGGATTCTGTGGTCAGTGATGCTAAGTAGCAATGTTAGTCTAAGGAGCCCACCCACAAGTTGGCTCAAGAACTTTCAAGATACTCCTTCATCTGCAGGTTTTGGGAGGTGGTGCTTCTGAAGGAACTGCCCTCCCTAACCTCTGGCCAGGAGGTAGGTAGGTCGTAGCTGCTGAGGAAATCCAAGTGTCTGCCTCTCCACATCAATCCATCACAGATACCTTCCTCCTCTTTTCTGCTTCCAAATACAACACATTGATTGATGGATCTAGGTCCCAACCTCGTGGAGCCAGAGAGAGTAGTGACAGCTATTCTACAACTCAATATCTTAGGCAATACTTTTAGTGGAATTATCACTGATTCTGAAAAAAAAAGGTCTCAAAATAGCCAAATCCCTGGCTATAGAGAGGAAGTCTGAGTGCTTTGGAATAAAGCATGAGCTGACTACATCTGGCAAGTTCCCAGGGTCTTTGATGATGGGAATTCATGAATGTATTCATTTTTGTAGAGTTCTCCACATTGCATAATGGTGAGAGTGATTTTAAGTTACATAATTGGCCCCTATTTTTTGCTGTCTTGTTTCTGTTTATAATAACCCTGTAAGCATCCTCGCATGGAAATTGAATGGGAGACACACAGCTAACCAGCCAGGTCTGCACCATCACACGTTTGTCACCAATATCCCAGGCAGAGCTCCCTCACCCAGTGGGTGGCTGTGACCAGCTCCGCTGTCGAGACAGAGTCTTTGCTATCCCCAGGCTCCAGTTTGGGGCATTAGCATGAATGGAAACAGACTTGAGAGCATCATGTCTCCTGAAGAAGTTAGAATTTATATAGCAAGTTGCGGAGACACAAAATCTGGTTGCATTTCATGCCTGAGTTCACTAAGCCTGGGTTTGCCCTTGGTCTTGCAGGGAAGTTGTGCTTGAGAAGAAGGTCTCCTCTGTCCTCTGGGGATGATCTCTCCTTCTCTGCTTAAAGAACGATATTCAGAGGGTGAAGAAGGAGAAAGAGGAGGTGTAGAGGGAGAGAAAGGAGTGGAGGGGGAGGGGAGGGGTGGAGAGGGGAGGAGAGATAGGTCGAAGGAGAAGAACAGAATAAAACTTACCAAGAAGAAGCAGATGTCAAAGGTGAGAAAGGAGATTAATTTCCAAGGGGATTTGTATTACTCTAAGTCAGGGTTTCTGGAGTGGTTAATTAAAATGCAGTTCTGGAATAAATATGCAAACTAGGTCTTTTGACTCTTGTCCAAGATCTTTAGGAGACATGTTTGCAAACTTTCCACAGCTGAAAAGGAGGTGTGGTCTCTCCTAAATATTGGCAAGTGAATGTGGTGCAGATAGCAGAGGCCAGCATTGGGCGTCGTGAAGAAGGTCTTTTAGGTACTTGGAGAATGGACTGGGTATGACTTGAAACTATCAAATATTTTCTATAAAAGAAAATGTTCAAATCTGATTTTCTTGGAGCTTTCTTGAGACATAATGGATGTAAATAAGCTGCACATATGTAAAATGTGTGATTTGATAGAGTTGAGCATATACATATATACATATCTATACATATATACATACAGACACAAACATGAGACTATCCCCACAATCAAAATGATTATCATCCCCTCCTCTAAAATATCATAAAGTCCCTTTGAGATCCAACATCTTCCAGCCAGCTACTGATCTGCTTTCTGTCCTAAATGTTAGTTTTGGTTTTTAGAATTTTACTTAAAAGGAATCATATGGCAAAGACTTTATCCACCATTGCTTTGTCTCATTCAGAATAATGATTTTGAGGTTTATCCATATTCTGATTTTATTTTGTGTATACAGGGACTGGACAGAAGAACAAAGAAATATGGAAGGAATTTTGCCAGGTCTTCAGCCAGATATTTTGTTCCCCTGATGACCTGAAATGAAACTGTTCTAACTTAATCTTTTTTCCACTACTTGTTCCTTCTGCGTGGTGTGCATTTCCCACAGATCTTTGTGTGGCTGGCTCCTCTTTGACATTCAAGTCTTAGTTTAAATGTCATAATCTCGGCTTACATTTCACCATCTCAGCAGGAGGTTGCATGACTACGTGGCTAAAGTAGCCTCCTTTTCACTGCTAGGGTGACATCTTTAATGTAGTATCATCTGTCCTTCCCAGCTCGAATGTGTAGTATAAGACAAGGAACTTTGTACATCTTGTTTGAAGCTGTGTTCCTAAAACCCAGAACAATGCCTGGTGCATAGGAGGTAATCAGTAAGCAAATGAGAAGTAAATCTCTTCCAAGTCTTCCTTCTTATGATTATGCAAAGGAACACAGACACCTATGGACTGAGTAACAGTATCATCCAATGCAATTGTCAATCAGTTGAAGGAATATATTCACACTCTACTAGCAGATATTTATCAACCTGAATGGGGATTTACATACAGCTTTACCTGAAGTCCTATGCTATTCCACAGATACTTTACATTAAACAAACAAACAAACATTGAACTGTAACTGAAGATACATTGATTATTGACTTCTGTATAATGTCATGTTGCAACACAGAATGATATAATTCATATTCTAAAATGCATTTAGAGAGTGAAATGATGGATCACACTAAAAAGATAAAACTTGGGGAAGGATAAACTCTGTGCAAAAAAGACCCCAACTATGGGCATACCTGCCCCTTGTCACAGTACACATTTGTTTATGTGGAGGTTGGAGCTGGCAGTGAAAGTAACAAGGCTTGGTGTGCTGAAGCTGTCAAAGTTCTGATGATAACTCAGTGACTTCGGTAGAAAAATATAGTCCAAAATCAAGAGCAGAAGGGTTTCTTCCCATTTTGCTCTTGTCAACACAACAGCTAGATTTTATAGTTCATTCCTGAACAACAAAATGGGAAGAGTTTCAGGAGAGAAACGCAAAGAGTATACAAGGAAAATAGAAGAGATGGTCCAAGTCCATTTCTTATCTGGCTTGAAATAGTCCCCTAGTGCAAATAAATCAAAATTAGTCCTGGTTGGACTTGAAACAGGAGGTGAGTATCTACTAATAGAGATCTACCAGTATCTATTAATAGATGTCTATTAATTTGTTGATATAATGTCAATCTAGTACCCATTAATCTATTAATACCTGATACTAACTGGTCTGTAAAGAAAGACTCATCTGATCAGCAGGATGGTCTGAGGCATAACTCTTCAGAAGCTCTTACTGACTTACTTAGGTACATATAGTGTTTAAAAAAGGCTTTATAGGGCAGGCTGAAGAGTGTGACTCTATCTTGGGTGACTGCCTATTTAGAATGCATGCCAACTGAGATAGAAATTAAAGTGTGTCATAATACACACTTTAATTCATTCATTTTTATTTATTTCATTTGAAATAAGATTTAGTCTACTTGCATTTTATAAACAGTGCCCTAAAATTTTTCTCCTAAATTAACTATTGACATTAGTAACCAACTGCGACGGTAGATTTAAAAAGTGATTACTTGACAAAAACGTGGTTTTGTTTGAATATTTATTTTGCACCTTTAGATGAACATAGAATGTTTTTCTTTCTATTCATGAGTAATTTGCAGTAGTAAGTGTGAGGGGGTGGGGCGGAGATGTTGAAGGCTTTGGTCTATGGAGGTCTTAATTACCACTGAGAATTATTCTTTGTTCTTCAATTTCCATTCAGCTGGGTAGTTTGTTTTTTTGTTTTTTGTTTTTTTTTTTTTTTTCTTTTCTTTTTTTAAGAGGCTTGTTGAGAGGTGCTGTCCAGCTACATCGGTGCTGAATTGCAGGGCTCTGGAAGGGAAGTTTACTCAGCAATCTCATTAGTGAAATGAAACAACAGGCGATAAGATAAACTTGTCCAATTTATTTACTTAGGCATTCTATTTTTCAAAATTGTATTATTACCAGGGAACAGCATTAGCTATCGCCATATCTTTCTTTTATATAGACATTTATTTCAAATTCTAAGAAGTACAAAGCACAGTAATCCATATTAATTTGCAGGTTGCATTTTTTTCTGGACAATTTTCCCTATTAACAAGAATTGAAGACAAAAGAGGAACAAAGACATTTATTACGTGATGTGGAAGCAAAACTCTTTCTAAAAATGCTGTTGTGTGGTGTATTCCTGGAGGTACTGGCAGTTCCTTATAAGGGAAATGAACATTTCAGCTAAAGTTTGCAAGCAAAACACAAGGCTAATTATGAAACATCCTTTCGTCCCTCAGCAAACTGCAGGGGGCAAAAGTGAGCTTGTGTAAGCACTAGAGCCTGGATTTCCCTGGGTACTCTCTTCTCACATGTGTTTTTAAATCTTCCAACTTGTGATTATTATTTTTCAGCACTGGATTAGTGAATCATTCTACATAGTGCCATTATGTAAAATAAAATGATACTTTGTTTCTCTGCATTGGCCAATTACTATGTGGAGAAAATTGGACTCCTGAAAGACACATGTTTGCATAGCTTCGCAGATTACAGGAAAGACTTATAAAATGCTCCCAGATGTTTGATATAAGAGAGGAAAATACCAGGAACAAGGAACAAATTGAGGTGGGTTTAAGACATTACACAATCTATTGAAGTAAAAGCTAAGAAAGCATCTGAGATCATAGAATTGAGATCCCTCTGGAAGGTCGATAATCATAAGAATTTTACTATGTGAAATCTATTTGCTCTTTTCCTTCTCCACCTTGGTCTGTGGTCATTGTAGAAAATATTAAGAAGCATCATTGCTAAAACTTAATAACTACCACATTGAATATGATCCGTGGTTTTTGTTTTTGTTTCTAGTACAAGGGCCACAGGACTGCAAATGGACAAACAAACACGGGCTTTTAAAAATGTTTTTCTTCTTCAGGGACTTAACCCCATATCCAGACACCAAGACTAGCTTTCATTTAAAGACTGACAAAGTGGTTTCTGATAAGGGTCTTGTTTTTCCAGAAGCTGACATGTAGCTCCAACCCCCTCCTAACTTCAAAGGGCATCTGGAGAGCTGGTGTCTTTCTGGTTGTGCCGACTTAGAGCAGCGTTAGTGACGCAGGTCATAAAACCATCCTCTTTTGAGGACAAGGGTTGGTCTTGAATCAGCTCATGTCCTAATAGCAAACAACTGCCCTTGACAAGGGGCAACTGAGGAGCCATTCCGTGAGGGTGAAGCCAAACAAACTAGGGGGCTGGGGATGGCCCTGGTGAGGGTTCTCAGACTCAGGGCTGCAGGCTGTGACTCAAAAGAGAACCCACAGGGAGCAACAATGAGGACAACAGGTTTATTTAAAGGTTGTGAGGAAAGGGAAAGCTGACAGAGGGGGAGAGACAGGAGAAGGGGGACCTTGCCTAGAATGTGTCTTTGGTTCAGAGATTAAACAGTGGCTGGCTTGACACACATGATAGCTGCTGCCTCACAAGGTGGAGGAAGAGGCCTCCGAGCTGGAGGGACCAGCTTGCCCAGGCCTGAGGTCACACACCTGATGTCACCTGCATGTAGCATGACCAGCAGCTGCGGGGGTGTGAACGCTGGAACCGGAGTTGGCGTGACCCACATGGGAGGGCAGCCTGGGCAGCTGGCTGCAGAAGAGACCAGCGCCAGAACCAGAGGACCAACCATTTTAAGGAGTGGAGAGCTCAGGGACTGACGCCTCGCTCAGTGATGTCAGCCTGAAAAAGAAAGAAATGGATCTGGCCTGCATATATTCGAGTCTTAGAAACATTTGAGTTCAAATATTTTAAATCTTATGGCTGCTCAATGCTGCCCCCTTCCTTCCCAGCAGGCCCTTATGCAGGACACCAGGACATGGACTTTGTGTCATATGGCACATGCATGGCCATACGTGGCACATGTGTGGTCATACATGGTACACACATGATCGTACATGTCGCATGTATGGGTGTGAACAGTTCAGCTTGAAAGGGAGTCTGGGCATTAGGGGGCAGAGCTTAGTTGTAGCGGGTGGGATTTGGGCATTGTGGGTGGAGCCTAGACATCAGAGGTGGACTTGGAGCTCTGAACATACTCTTAGCACCTTCTCAGCCCTGCTGGAAAACTGCAGTAGGTTGGAGGTGTCCTGGTCTGGCCCTGCTGAAGGGTTTGGGAGCAGGACTCAGTCGGCTCTCCTGCTTCTCCAACAAAGCAGCTGCTCGCAGATGCCCAGCACAGAAGAGGAACTGTCATCATAGCCTGGGGAGAACTGCCTTCTGCAGTAACACACCCCTGCCAAACAAGGTCTGTACCACTGGGAGGGAGATGGGAGTGGATACCAGGCATCTTTCTCTAGCAGATTTCTGATCTGAGCATGAAACAGTTTGTCAAAGCCCAAACAGCAGCCCCATCGCCCCTGGCAAGGCAGCTGGGTTGAAGCAGCCCTTGAGGTGAGGATGGAGAAAGATGAAGGGCAGACCTGGAGGGGAGATGGACTCTTCAGTGTTTTTTGTTCTTTCACACCCCTTCCCCACCCCCCAGTCTCCTACAGAGTGACTAGTTTCCATGTTTTACCACAAGTTGTGCAGAAAGTGTAGAGTGGTTCAATGACTTGTATGCATTTAAACAAGGGCCTGTTTGACTTAAAACCCCATGTTCTCCTCCCGTGTTCTCACTGCACGGCTGCTTGCCTCTGGCCCTGCTGTGTTCAGCAATGACCTTTAGGGAACGAAATCACAGAAGGAGAAAATAGCTTATTATGTCCCCTCTCCAAGTCACTGGAATTCTATTGTCTACGGAGTATCTGTTGTTATTCTGGAGGCCCATTGGATCAACAGAAATAGCTGATCTGAGCTTCGCAGGCAAGGCACTCTCTCCTAGTGCTTTTTTTTTTTTTCTCTACCTATGATATTGTCTCTCTGGATATTAAAAACACAATAAGAATTTGAGCTTCAGGTCCTGGGCAAACCCTGAAACACTAGGGTGAGACCTGCTGCCATCACTACAATGGACGTAGTAGGCACGATATATGGATCTAGATGCTCAGACCTCTACCAACTAACAACCCAAGTAAGTGGCATTTGATGTGTTAATTTTCAGTGCGTGTCATTCACACTTTTGTGGGCAACTCTTAGTCTGTTGAGACAGGATTTCAGTTGTTAAGACCACCAGCAGCTGTCAAGCTTTCTTTACAAATAATAGATGTGAGGAGGTTGAATATTTGAATCTTTGAAAGTAGGAAGATAAAATGTTTTGCTAAACTTTGATGACATACCTGACATACTTTCATATAATTTCATACTTTTGAACGTTTTCTCTATTCCTTAATTTTTAACCTTTCATCCTTAAATATTTTCAGCTTTTCAAAACTATTAAAAAATATATCAATACACCCTCACTAAGGTTCATCAAATGTTAATAATTTGTTACATTTATTTCTTTTTCTAACACATATTCTCACACACACACACATACATCCATACAGATTGTTTTTCTCTGAGTTGTTGGGAGAAGAAGTTGCAGGTATATTCCAACCTTACTCGTGGATATCTCAGGGTGAATGCCTAGAGCATGTGCAATATTGAATAGAAACAGTATAATTATAAGAACCAATGATAATTGGATGTGGTAGGCATTGCAGAAGAAATAGAAACAGTCTACAGGTCTTACTCAAAAATTGTAATCGTTTTTTGGTGGCCTCAATGATACCCTTTTTAACTAACTTTTTAACCTTTTTAATATACCATGGCTACAGCATCCACTTCAGAGTCCTAAGTGTCATTTAGTTGAAAAACTTCTTGAGTCTTTCTTAATCTGGACAAGTTCTGTGACCTTATCTCACTTTCCATGGCTTTTGCATAGTAAGAAGGATATCAGTTCGCTCAGTTTTTTTGGAGAATGTGTCTTAATTTGCTCAGCCTGACATCTCAGGACGAAATTTAGTGTGGATTTGTTGAGAGCATGTCAGAAATGGAGTCTTATCCTCCATCAAGAGTCATGGTGGCCCCCATACTCAGGACACTTGCTTATATAACATTTCTCCTCTAGAAAGCCACTACTTTCCCCTTTAAACGAATACGTAGGAAGAGGCCCTGAAATTTTAGAAGGGTTCTGTTTTCACCAAACATGTACACATCAGTTTTAGCATCTGTCAATGGATTTTGCCTGAAACAATTACTATTATGGCAGAAACCGGGGGATTCTTTGCCATATCTGCCATTCCCTCCACATTTATTAGTTCACACTCTAAGGAGGAACTGTTCTTCTAACTTATCTATTGATGTAGTATTACTTACATGGTTTATTTGCATCTCTGTGGATTCATGGATTACCATCCATGTTCTATTGTTCTAAGTTTGGACAGACAAAATTATTTCCTGCTGGCTCCTGTGTCACTCTGACACGCTCCAGCTTTTTTGGAGCTTGTCTTCATGTTCGGCCACAGCAATAGGTTCTAACTTCTGTCTTCTGTAATCACTCAATTTTCCAAGAATCCCTGGTACCTTGAGTGGAGATGGTATTTAGGAACAGAGATCTAAATTAGGTGTATAGAGTGCTTTTATTAGTAGAGGGGCTAAAGTAGTACACTCCTGTGAGTGCACACATACACACACATTCTTGAAGATCTTTCAGTGAACAAAGATAGTTTAAATGACTATCAACTCTTTCTCTAGGGAAAACACACACATGGAACACTGCCGTTCTTTAAGTTATACATCAAAGCCTGCAATTTTCAGTGGAAGAAATGACAGCTGGGAGAAGCCAGATGACATGCAGAAGGCAGAGGCCAAGACTTCTGCTGCGTCAATACTTTTCTCTTGCCTCACGTGCTGATAGCGTTGTTGCTTGCATGCTTCGCTGCTTTCAGATACATTTCTGCATCAGGTCGAGTTCATGCAGAAACTTGATATTACTAAACTGCAGATTCGGGTCTAGGCTCAGTGACTCTATCTAAGTGAAAACATCGGTGTCTGAGATGGTGTTTATCTGTGATGGTGCTTGTCAGATTCTGCAGATGGTCTAACATTGTCAGCAGGCAGAGGAATCACAGGAGGTGTGAGCCTGTTCTCAGACCCCCGTGGAGGGACCAGGCACTGGGAGAACTGGTCCCCTGCTCCCTCCCCAGATGAATTCCAGGTGCATGTTAGCAGTTTAACTTTGCTAGGAAGGTGTCAGTCTTGCATCATTTGCATTCCATTACCCACAAGGCTCTTTAATTTTGTGCCTGCTTTGAAAAGCAAATGATGACATTCTGCTGGGAGGATTTCAGTCTGCATGTTCTTTACAAAGTAAAGAAGTGGAGTAATTATCACTCAAAAGGGGAAAAGGGGGGGTTCTGCCTTTCACATTTAGTGCTTTGAGGGGATGGGGATATTTAGCTGTGCATTGTATTAGGGGAAAGAGGGAGAGGGTAGGGACATCGAGAGTAATTCTGGCCCAACACTGCCATCCTCCTGAACCTACAGTTGTCAGTCATTCTGACAACCCTTCAAGGAGGAGGAAGACAGCTGTAAAGATGAACATGTAAAGCTGAACTGATTGTGCACTCATGTATGTGATCAGAAAACTGGGTAAGCCAAGGGGAAATGGTGAGCCCACAAAAGGCTTTGGCTCAAGAGTTAGAAGGCCCCTTATCTCATGAATGGTTGGAAGAAGAGATGGGCTGGGCGAAGAGGCCAGGGAGAGAGAAACAGCGAGAGTGATAAAACAGCATCAGACTCTTAGCTTGTTTTCCCCTTTCTCTTTCTATTCTTGCCTTATTTTACCACCACAAATGATCACCAAAGTCAATTATTTCATCTATCTTTAGTTTACGTTACACAAATTCAAGTGTCAGAGTATATTGGAAAGAGATAGGAATAGGCAGAATGAATAAAATGAGCTTTTAAAATTTTGACAAATTATAATAAATAAGGTGGGGGAGGTGTCAAACGTGCACAATAGAAGAAGGAACTGATGCAGAAGATGAGTCAGGCATGTTATCCACATAATCACAGAGTTTAACTGAATCTATTTCTTTTGTCAAGCCATCAGAATGGAACCCCAGGAAGACAGGACGTATCTGGGTGGTTGAGGTTGAGTGTGATATACCAGCAAGTTGAACAAGCTAGACTGATAGATGCTTCATAAATACTGACTGTGTAGACAAGTAGATCACACCATTTTATTATCTTTTATTTCCCTCTCTTTTCCTTTGTGAATTAAAGTGAACATCTCATTCTCCTGCAACATCGAGTCCCTAATTCAGTTTGCCCTAGCCCCCATGGGACCCCCATGGGACCCCCATGGGACCCCTCAGAGAGCTCACACAGGCCCCCCTCAGATCTCCAAGCTGCCACATGCATTCCCCATGCACTCACAGGACTTTCCTCTCTGCAGGAAGAGTCACTGCTCACAGCTTCCTCCACCTTCAAATTCTCTCCCGCCTTCACTGTTCTCCCACACTTGACTTTGTCTTCTTTAATTTTTTTTATTGACTCTATATATATCTTATACGCTTCTTGCGTCACCACATCACCTGTGGACCCGCCCTGTGAGCCACCGAGCTCATCCTGGCCCTGACTTGGACCTCCCTGCTGCTTCCACAGTTGCAAAACTAAATTAGCCTCTTTTCTTACATGTCTTCTGGCTCTTCTGCCAGTCTGAGAGGTTAGCACCATTTGATCTTAATCACATTTTGCTTTTTAAACTAAATCTATCGAGGTCTACAGCCTGCTGGTCTAACATAAGGGTTGCTAGAGGTATATTTACACGTAATGGCTGCTCTGGTCCAGATCATGGGCGTAGCTCCTCCCTTGAATTCAGGTTGTTTCCCCCACCCCACACACCTCAGTTGCTTTTCTTCCCCTGCTGTTTCTGGGATCCCCTCACTGCCTCCATAGACACAGGTGAGTGGGATAGAGCCATCTGGTCTGGATAAGTGCTGGGTCTCTCTGAGCGTAGCATGGTGCTAAAATCTGGGGGCCAGAGCCAACTGACCTACTCCACGTCTGGCTAGTTTCATGGCAGGTGCATCTGAGGCGAGTTCTTCACACTATTTCAGATTCAGTGCCCTTGTCCTCAAAACAGGACTCAAAAGAGCAGCACCCCTGTCATTAAACCAAAGGAGATGAAAAGATTAAAGGAGAAAATATATTTAAAGAGCTTCCAACAGCAAACACAGGAGGTCCCCACAACGACTATCTTATAAGGCTCTTTGCTCTCTTTTACTGGGTGGGCATGAGAAGTTGTTCCAAACGCAGAATTATTGTGACAATCAGCCTAGATCATCCTGGCAAAGCGCTCTGCGCGTGGCTAGCTCTCCATACTTGCTGGCCGAGTGACCGTTGAGAATGTTTATCGCTTGGTGTGAGTTAAACAACCTATTCACACAGCAGTGCCTCGGTGGAAAGCTGCTCTGGAGACAGGGGTGGAAGCGTGGCAAAGCTTTAATTTGTTTTAGCCTGAGTCATATACTGTTTAATTTGTCCTTATGATGTGCTGTTGGTGGGAGACAAGAATCATAAGGGATGCTCAGGTCTTCTCACCGGAAATTTAAGATGCCTCATCAACATGCTGGCGGAGCACAACGTATCTCTAGTGCTTTGGGAACCAATGTTAAGAAGAGAAGATTTAGTGATGATTAGATCCAATTTGATTTTTATTTTGGGGAATGAACACTATCCTCGCAAGTACTTGTTCCATACGAAGAGCTCGTAAATGGAATACTGAAATCACCTCTCGTATCTCATCTTTTAGGAAAAGATTAAAACATAAACAAATTGTCCTGTAAGTACAAAGTGCAATATTTTCACATATGAGATGTGAAAAGCAGTGCTTCGTTTCACAGTTTTGTTTCAGTCTAAGAGCAAATACTAAATAACTCGTGTTAATTATTAAATGGAGAAAGTAAAATGCGTCTAGATGCTTTAAACATATTCTTAAAGGCTATGATAAACTGAATTTATATTTAAATAGGTTGTGTTTTACTGATCAAATACAAAATATTGTTTTTACCTAAGTCCTTTTTATTGTTACAAAATATTCTTTGAGATAATTTATTTCAAATATTAAATTTCAAATAAATATTTCAAATATTAAATATCTTGAAAACCCCTAAGAATTTTTTTTATAAATTTCTGTGTTTATAAATGAGTGTTTACCAAAAAAACAAACAAAAAAGCTCAATTATGATAGAGGCAGAACTCAAAATCTTAGACCTGACCTCTTAATTTTGGGGAAAGTTTAGTATAAAATCCTCTTGAGTTTGATCCTTGAACTTAATTATGATAATCACTACTAACTTTCTCCCTTCACCCACGCTCTTCTCCTAGGTAATATCCTCTTCAGGAAAACCTTAAGTTTATTCCGTGAAACCTGCGATAACATGCTATTAACAAAGTTCCTTAAGATTCGTAGCTTTTTCTAAAATAAAGGATCTTAAAACCTTAGCAGGTGGTCCTCCATACAGTTCCTTTGCTTCCTCAAGTAGCTCCATGTGCTTCCTTTCTTCCTTACATCCCAACAACATGCTTTTCTCCTCGTGAGAAAAGCACATTCCACTCTTTATTTCAGAACTTTTCAACATTTGTGTAACCTGTCTTTGAAGGCTTTACTAACTTGACATCCTCAGAAGAATTTACTTTTAAAACCAGCCCCGTGAATACAGATCCCTGCACCCATTTGTTGTGGAGTATTAGAAAAACCTACTTAATTTATTGGACTTTCATAGCCATAGTTATCTTGATCTGTGAAAGCATTGGCTTTCCTATGATGAGAAAAGAGGGTACAGTTAAGGAGGTAACTGAGTGGATATAGCAAGGAAAGTAGAAGTGTGTGATGTCACCAAGACCCCACACAGTCAGCTCTCTGCTCTAGACACCAACCCCTCTACCTGCCCCTCAAGCTGTGCGAGCTCCCTGGTAGAGCACAGGGCAGCCACATAATAGGTCTCTCACCCACGGGGCTCCCTGAGCTCCACCAGCTCCATCTTTCCATGCGTAACAGTCTTTAGATCTTTGCCCAATACTGTCCTAGCAAGCAACTCCCTGCCACCTATGAACTGAAAAGTGTGACTAAAAGCAAATACAGATGTACAGTCGGTTATTCTTCCCTCATTAGTCTCATGAGAAGGACTTTCCCGTGAGCCCGCAGTATCTCTAGATACTTCCCAGAGAGAGAGAGAATGTGTTTCCATGAAGTTGTAGTATGCGCTCATCTTGTCCAACTCTCCCCACGCTGTGGAGAGAATCCCCCCAGACACACACACACACACCTCATAAACTCTAAAAATAATTCCCCTCAGAAATATAATAGGAGGTCACATGCCTTCCTCCACTTCCTTTCCCATAACTTGGAAGAGAAGCAAAGCCAAATAGAAGGAATTAACCTCACTAACGCACAGGAAACCCCCAGAGTTCAATGAAAATCTCTTCACTGGATGTTTTTGTATAAAGCATTGAGGCCACACTGAATAGGAAGAAGGTTGAATTTCTCTTGTGACAAAAACTGTTATCTGAAAGAGTATCATAAAATCCTCTGAGAATTTTTCTGGAAGTGGAAGCCAAAATTGAGTTTCTTTGTTAATGGAGATAAGGAACATTCTCTCTCTCCCTCTCTCTTTTTCCCTCTCTCTCTCACTCAACACACACAAAATAGGAGTTTCAAGCAGATCAATAAAGACTAACATAAGGAAAAATTGTCCAAACCAACCAACCAATCTACTAACCAAGAGCTAGATGTTGATGACTTGAGTGCATACCAAGATACAGCCTTTACAACACTGAATGGCATTGCATGAAATATATATTCTCTCTTCCCACTGCGTCATAGTTAAACCCAATGCTCCAAAGACATTTGTTCAGGAAATAGTAGATCGATTTGGTGAATACTTGATGGCGTTGCTGCTGTGTTTAAGAAATTACAGAATAGCTAACACAGTCCTCTTCTTGCTCACCAATTACGTGATAAGGAATCTTGGATAAGGAGGCGATAATGCCTGGGGTTGGACAGAATTGGCTTTGGGCAGAACTCAACTTGAATCTTATTCCCTCTGCTTCCTCATTGTGTTCCCACAGAAAGTTCCTTCATTTTATCTGCAATAGTTGCCCTATTTAAAGCTGCCATCATGGAGCCTGGCTCACAGTAAGTGAGCTAAAGAAACATATTATTCTCTTCACTGTTATCTGAGGCCATTGGAAACTACTGAGCTGAAAATGACATTCCTTCACTCATATTCCTTTCTATGCTTATAGCTGCTCCAGCAGTTCCCTGCTTAAAAGATGAAGGATCTATGGAAGTGGATCTAAAGCTACTGCCTTCTGTGCCTGTCTTTCAGAAAAGAGAGACAGAAAGCTACCAAAACACAGGCATCACCGATCATACACATCTTCCCTTACAGGAGGGGATAGTCTGTCTCGACTTAAAGGGACTATGGGAGACAGAACACCTATTGGCAGTGGGTTGCATTTTGCAGTGCTGCGCCTGGTTAACGATTCTCAATTGCACTGAATAACACCTAATACCCTTGTTTCCAGGAGCGAATCAGGAGATAGAATGAATGTCTCTAACACGGAAAGTAGCCTTCCATTGTTTTTCAAATAAAGAGCGAGTGGTTGGTCATAGTGGACTATGGACCAAGTTAGTTCTCTGGTTTGCAGTAGGAGGGCCATTTGGACTGTTGCTTCAGCCTGCACTCGGCATTGCCTGTGGAAATGTACAACTTCATTGGCGTGAGGCAGCATAGGTGTGTGAAGATAAGTCATGGAGACACACAGGTTAGGTTTTAAAGTCAAATCACGGTTGGACTAGATACAAGAGGAACAAGCGAGGTCGATACAGGTGCTTTCCAGAAAGTGGGCTAGCCACGTTCATGGTCAGTAACAAGTCTACAGGTTTCAGACAGGCACACAAGGAAGCAGTTAAGGGTAGGGGGCGATGGGTGTGGCCATTGAAGGGCAGAAAGGAAATATGGCCTCCCCTTGGGGGGCTGGGGGAGTATAGGGGGTGGCTGTAGGGGCAGATTTCAAGACTGTCAGTTACTGACTTGGGGTGAATGCACCACCTCTGTGAACTCCATCTTGTCACCTAGAGAATAAGGGTCAATTAGTCACGTGCCAGAGCTGCTGGGATGGGTCCAGCAGGTTGCTTCTCACAAGCGCGGCCTAGAGCTTGATACAAGATGGTGTCCTTGTGATGCACCCCACTTCGCCTGGACCCTGCAACAGCTCCCCCTTCACGGGAGTGCAGGTGGGTGGGGCCAGGGATAGTCTCCCAGTCTGTCCAGAAATGGAGGTCCCCGCTCTGCTGTGCACTGAGCTGGGGACCTTGGGCACACTCGAGTGTCTCCCCCCTGCACACACCACCCATCCACACCATCCATGAGGGCAGCGCTGCAATGACCATCTTAGTTTTTCAGAAACAAGAAACTTGAGATCCTCTCACAGATCCCGAGATCAAAGCCCCAGTGAGATCAAGGAGAGCCTTTCAGGAAATGATGCCCGTGGTGCTCGCACACTGGCAGGATAAGATGGGTGCCCCAGAGCCGCCTGAAACCTTCTGTGTTGTCCCTGTAGACTGTTCCTGTGTCCCCTCTCCCCGCAGGCAGTAGTTCCGGGGGCAGCTGTCCCTGGCTTCTCGCTCTGCCCCACTAGTCTCCAGCCCATTAACCCCGAGCCCTGCTCACTGGGTCACAGCTGCTAGCCTACTGGAGGCACCCCACAGCCAAGGTCCAGGTTGCTCCCTGCTTTAATTGCCCTATAGTCCTGTGCTCCTTCCTGTGGGTCTGCGTGCCCACTATGGTGGGTGAGAACCTGGATATCTGGGGCCCCCAACGTATAAACACTCCTTGGCACTTGAGTGAGAGATTGCAGACTTATTTTGTTTTTATTGATTGCACACACATGCACACACACATACACACACATAACACATGTGCACACACACATACGCATGCACACACACATATATTACATCATTGTCTACCCAAGGTTCTCCCATTACCTTATCACCCACCCATGAACCACCTTAATCTCTGGTATCCATCCCTCCCCCAATTTTACCCTCCCCCCCTTACTCTACGTTTCAATTCTGCTGACAGTTTTAAATTTTTCTTGTCCATTTATGTGTTTGTTTTCCCCGCATCCCTCATAGATTTGAGACCATCCTGTATTTCTCTTTTTCTTTCTGGCTTATTTCTGCTCACATGATTCCTTAAGCTCCACTCATGTTGCTGCAAATGACATCCGTTTGTCATTTTTGACTGATGAATAATATTCCATCATGTACATAGACCACAACTTCTTCAGTCATTCATCAGTTTTGGGGCACCTGGGTTGCTTCCATATCTTGACTGTTGTAAACAGTGCTGCAATAAGCATCCAGGTACAGGTGTCTTTTTGAATTAATGTTTTGATGTCCTTTGGGTAGATTCCTACTTGTAGGATGGCTGGGTCAAATGGTAGCTCCATTTTCAGTAGCTTGAGGGTCCTCCACACAGCTTTCCATAGTGGCTGGACCAGTTTGCATTCCCACCAGCAGCGTAAGAGTATTCCTTTCTCTCCACACGAATGCCAGCACTTGTTGTTTGTGTGTGTGCGTGTGTGTTTTGGGGGGGGGCAGTTTTACTTAAAGCAGGAATCACTAACTTGTTTCCTTCACCACAGAGTTCTCTACAGTACCTGGAGACTGGGCATATCTGGTACCTCCACACAGTCTCTTGACAGCCTTTCACCAATGAGTCTCATTTCCTCTTTCTAAGGGCAGGGTTACTCAGAAAAGTCACTTTTGTAGGGACCAAGACCCCAAAGACACCTGATCTCAGGCTCCCACCCTCTCCCACCTGCCTAACCCCATCTCCCCCCACGCTCTGACCTTCCATGCACTGATACCTGCAAGTAAGGGGCAATGAGAAAGTCCTTTATGTTCTCAGTGTCTCTGTTTCCTGGTCTTTCTTGGGCCCAGAAACGAGGACAGAAGTCAGAGTCCCAGCCTCATGCTGTAAGTTTGCACATCGTGAAATGCCGCTTTCTCTTCATCATATCCCCTTCTCAGTTGGCTTTTTTTTTTTTAATGAAAGGCATGATAGATGCGCTACGCACGATTTTTACTCTTCCACTGATTCTAAAATAGGAACTCGGTTCAGAAACCGAGATGGAGCATTTTATAGGATAAACTCTAAGAGATTAGGCAAATGGGCTTCAAAGTGGAATATGAAATTTAACGCAGCTAAGAGATGCACTTGGGTGGAAATAATGCCTGGGTGAAGCGCGATCTAAATGCTGCTTAATTAGTTAATATGGCAGAGAAAGAAGCTCCGCGTCTGCTCTCAGGATGAACATGCAGTTTGGGGGGTGAGTGTGCGGTGGTGATGGAGAAAGCTAATGTGCTGGTTCCAGGGCTGGTGCCGTCCTATTAGTCCTGGGTGCCGGGCCTTTGTCAGCGCTGATTAGGACACAGCAAGGCATCTGCTCCAATTCCAACTCATTAGGTAACAAAGGAGAGCGAAGTCTATTTCCAGGAACTGGCAGTGGCTGCCCAGAGTTCCAACTTGGCTTGGAAGGGAAGAAAACAGCAGGGGCAAGAGTGGGGGGCTTCCTTTCCCCTTCCCCAACCCCACTGCTTGGAGCACCTCCTGCTAGGCTGGGCCCATCACACCAGATCAGCCACATCTGCAGGATGTATTCTTGGGTATGCTGGCTGAGGGCACTAATGGCATGTGTTGGGGGGGGATCCACTGATGGTGCTCCGGGCCCCGGGAGCTCAGCAGTGGGCATAGGGAGGCCCCTACAGATATAGCTGGAAGCTGTACTCTCTAAGTGTATGTAGAGCTGCAAGCTGGTGGTCGACCAGTAGCCTGGAGTCAGAAATAATGATGCATGTAGTGACCCCACAGGCTCAAGGCTTGGTGGAGCTGGCGCGACTGTCCCTCCATAGGGAAGTCATCTGGGTCAGGTCGGGGTCTTGGTCCTGTTTACATGCTCCTGACTGGTCACCGCCGTTCCTCCTACACAGACTCTTGGTGATGCCCTTTCGCGTTCTCCTTTCTCCCTCTGCAAGGGAGGGAGGCTAAGTATAGCTGCATCATTAATTATGAAAGAGATTGTGGAAGGACAAAGATAGAAAATGCAGGTGGTGTGTTTGTAGAGACCTTTGCTGGGGAAGGGATGTTGGGGTTGAAGTGGAGAGTTTTGGGCACCAGGAAGCTGTATGTTAGGAGATACTGCAGGGGGCTTGCAGAGCACCTTTGTCAGCTCCGAGCTGCTCACACACATACCAAAATTGCTCTCTAGGAACGACCAGCAAACTCTTTGGATATAATCCCATGCTTGGTCCAGACTGCATGGGCCCATGGAATTGTCACTGTCACTTGGAATCCCCACCAAGTAGTGGGGACAAGTGGTGGAACAGAAAGTGTATTTGGAAGAAGTGAGCAAATAAGTTGGAGGACCATTTGAAGCTAAGTGCGGAGCCACCTGATGTGAAATGGGATGAGGCTCTGCAAAGAGTCTTAGGGCAGTGTAACAGGTGAATTGTGCAGGTTAAAAGCACCTCTCCCTTGGCGTGAGATAGCAACTCTAGGACATGATTTTGGAGCTTGTACTGCCCTGAAGTAGGAGAATAAACTAAGGTGAAAAAGGCAGAAAGAGCGTGCGTGTGTGTGTGTGTGTGTGTGTGTGTGTGTGTTTAGCCATGGAATTAAGAAGAGAAAGTCACTAGAAATAAATTAATCATGAAATCATGCAAGAGCTATAAAGTAGACACAGATTAGTGGAGTGCTTGCTAATTAGTTACATTTGTCGCCGTTAAGCTGTGTCAGAGTCACATTATGCAATGTGTGTATATGCATGTGCATCTTTCTTTATCCTCTGTGTCTGCATCCTCATTTGTATTATTATTTTAATTTTGGAGCAACATCCCCATTCGTCCATGGAAGAGGCCCACCCCCTCTCTCCTAAACCATCCATACCAACACCCCCCCTGCCTCCCCTCTACCACCCCTCTCCGTTCTCTCTGGTAACCATTCAGTTCTTTCACTGGGGAAAAAAAATAAGAGATGAAACAGTGGCTTTGGGAACAAAATGGATGGACTTCGAGGTGACTATTGTAAGTGAAATAAATCAGAAATGGGTGTCTTTTCTTGAACACACACACACACCTACAAACTGGAGGGGCCTGGCATGGCAGAGAGAAGAATAACCTATACTAAATAGCTGAGTTTTCGCTCTTTCTAGTCATCATCAAATTCATATATTGAGCACTGGGTAGGAAGCATAGGAATTATAAATATGAGTAGGATGGCCTCCTCAGAGGCACCTAAGTGTTATGCAAACACAGCATTAATTATGAGACATTGATCGGGGGCCTGAGAAATACAACCCTGTGCCACTGAGTGTCAAAGGAGAATAAAGGCATCATCGCTGGTGTTGGGGATATGGCCCACATTGGTGAATTTAACCTGTTTTGAAGCAAGGAGACATGGAGAGCTGGATTTCAGCTGGACAAGCTGTTGCTCTCAGGATGGACTTCCCTCCAGTTTGAAAGTCAGAGGACTGGAGAGGGCAGTCTAAATCCAGTGGTGTGTATGAGAGCAGGTCCATGCCTGGTGCTGGGCTTCCTGCTGCTGCTGTTGTAGCCAGCATCTTCGTCGCAGCCCAGAAAAGCAGGCAAGAAGCAGAGCTGAGAGTTGGTATCCTAGTTCACAGCCCACGCCAGCTACACTCCTGGGTCACCTCATTGTGGAACTGAAATTGGGTCAAAAATGGGCCAAAGCCACCATCTAGCAAGCCATAGGAAAAAAGCAGCATTTTGAAAGCTTCTGCCATCCAGCTTTCTTTCCAGATTCTTCTCACCCGCGTGTAGCAGTTGCCACTCAAATGCAGTTCGACAACAGGATTTAATAACAAGGGGAATTGACCAGGAAAATGAAAAGTCCTTAAAGCCATAAGTGGCCAGTGAGCTCGCCTCAGTCATCATTTTCAACCCAAAGGTCCCAAAGACACATGTCCAAGATGGTGCACTTTGCCGCTCCCAGCCTGAGGCAAGCACTCTGCTAAGTCCAGTCTTTCTCCAGCATCTTCTCTTTGCTTCTTTCCCAGAGTTTTGCACTGCTCCGCTTCTCCAAGACTCTTCAAACTTCTTCCACAATGGCTGATGCACAAATCAGCTTTCCCCATCCCCGGCATCTCCAGGTACCAGCTCACTAGGCCGCCTTGCTGTGGTGCCACACTCTCCACACCGGCTACTCTTCTGCCGGCCACCATGGCTCCTTGCCACCTGCAGCTCACTCTTCCAGGCGGCTTCCCCTGGCCCAGCTACACATGCCTGTTCCCTCAGTCCACCATTCTCTTCTTTCTCTTTCCTTTTTCTATCCTCAATTCTTCCTATTATCTCCACCCTCTCTCTTCCTTCTTCCCATTTACTCTCGCATGGGGTCTGTCTCTCAGACTCCACCCACCAGGGCACTTTGAAGCTAACACAATTTTTGACTGCATCACTTACAACCTTGATTCAGAATCAAAACCTGGATATTTCGTACTGAGAGGTGGGGACTGGAATTCCTTCCACTACTAATTAGTGTCATTTTCCTGGTGACGTATTGTCACTGTGCCCTTTAGTTCCGTGGCGCCCAGAGTAGAATTGGTGGACGTGGATTTAGCTCTTTGTTTCATGAGGAGTAAAAACCATATGAATCTTATCCTCTGAAATCCTTTGGGAGAGAGGTTAGCTGGTTGGGTTCCCCGTTTTATTTGCCAGGGCATATTACTAAGTGCAACTGGCTACGAGGGTTTAAGAAGGACCTGTCTGTCTGGCTTTGAATACGTGCATTTTACACCTTAACATGTGATGGGAGTTATTTGTAAATATTGCATTATTGCTCACACGTCTCAGGACATTGAATAAAATAGAAATTAAACATGAGAAAAGACATGAAGAGAACAGAAAAGTGAAAGTAAAGCACAGGGAAAAGTGTGTTTGATCAGTTTTAAGTGACCAATGGTTGACTTTGAGCTAATGGATTTACTCATTCTTCCTGGTATCTCCTCCTCTCCTTTGCTGAACTCTTGGCAGTCATCAGAATCTGCATTTTGAAGTCTCTACTACTTAACAATTTTGAATAATAGTAATTTTCCCTGGTTTTCTGAATTGTTACTTTTTCTTTTTTGAACGTTGTTCTTAATGCAGGAGATGAAGCTCGGAAGTGAGCTAGAAGCAAAGGTGGCAGGAGGAAAGCATGGCTTTTGCTCAGCTATTTCCCCTCAGCTGGACTGGCTTTGGGGGCCCAGGGGGAGCAGTCAGCCTCGGACAACCCGAGGTGACTGCATTTTTTCCTGGACCCTTTGGAAGCAAAGTCTGCTTCTGAGTCAGGCAGTAGCATGGGAGCTGGGACCCGGGAGTCCTGGTGGGAAGGACGATGTTCAGGGCACAGGGCTCAGGTTTAGACATGGGCCTGAGTAAGGGAACCCTCAGCTCTGAGCTTCTCTCGCAGCCCATCCCTGGGGACGTCGAGGGCGCTGGCTGGCAGCCCCCTCTGCTTTCAGCGTTGAGCAGAAAGCTAGCCCAGCCACCTTGTGGGGCAGAGCTAATTGCTGTTACCAGTTTGGAGACCTCACTGCGGAGACACAACAAAGTGCCAAGCTCTGGCCAAGACTGTAGGGCTGGTGAATGGTGGAGACGACTTATGAACTCAGCAGGCAGCAGAGCTCCCAAGTTTATGCACGTAAAGGAGTTTCTTCAAGCAGATGAGAGTAGACTGTGTGTGTGCATGTGTGTGCATGCAAGTGTGCATGTGGGTATGTGTGTGCATTGTGTGCATATGTGTATGTGGGTGTGTGCATTGTGCACATGTGTGTATGTGCATGCACACATGTATATATGAACATGTGTGTGCATGCGTGTGCGCACACGTGTGTGTGTGCGGGGGTGTCATGGTATCCAGGTATAGAACTGTTTGCTGCAGGAGGCCTGACACACGCTCCATCAGAGACTGAGCAGGACCTTGCCCATGATGTGCCTTCTGCAGCATCTTTGCCTGTGTCATCAGGGCAGTCAGTGGAAGGGTCATCCTGCCTCTGACCTCTGGCATCCTGCTCATTCTGGGCGCTTCTACTGACTTCCCACATCTTCCTGCATCCGGGAAATCCAGCTTTGATTCTTTGCACTTGAACTCCACGTTGCTGAGACATGCTGGGGGTTGGGGTTCAGGAAGGCAACGTCCTTCTGGACATGGAAGTTCTTGAGCCAAGACATCTGGTGAGAAGTTCTTGTCACTGGGCTCTGGGCAGGAGGGCAGGGCATCCAGTGCAGTGTGCCAGGGTGCTGGCTGGGCATGGGGCGTGTGGGACTGGGCTGGTCCGGTCTTAGCCAGGCAGCTCCGTTTCCTTCCATCATGTGCCTGCGTGGTGACTCCGGGTCCCGTGTTCTCCATGGACATCGGAGTGGACAGTCCAGTGGCCGCTTGTGTGTTGCCTGATGCTCAGCGTCTGCAACATGAGCCTCAGCACTTGCTCTTCAAGGCTTGGGAAGTCTCTTTGGCATCTATTTCACATGCATCGGCTGTCACTGTGCTGGAGGCTTGTCCAGCTCTGTGGCTCACGGCAAGCTCGCGGCAGCCATCCTGAGCTGATTTTATGGATGAGGAAACAGGCTCAGAAAGGTCATCTAGAGTCTCTTCTAGACCCTCGTGGCCAGAGGTGCGGGCATTGAGGGCTTTGACCTGGTTGGCATTCACCCCGTTGCAAGGCTCTTTATCCAGGGAACATTGAGGGCCTAGGCCCTGTCGCTCAGTGCTGGGGACCTCACTCCGTTCCCTGGACCTCTTCTGCGCCATCCCCAGGGCCCCTCACATGGGTGGACAGTGTGTGTCCCATGGCCTCCCAGAAGGGACGTGGCCTTCAGGAAAGATGTGCTTGTGCTTGAAGCGGCTGGGCTAGGCAGGCTTTCTACTAAAGCAAAGAGCAACCTGGGGCATGCAGTGAGCTGTATTCAGTTTTTCTCTGAGAAACTTGGATTCACGGGGTGACGAGGGTCGCTCAAGGTCGCCCCACCATCTTGAATGACCGCAGCATCGAGCACCGGGCTGGGGGGGCGTCAAGGATACAGATGTGCGATGTGATGTGGCCACCAGCGAGGCTCTCAGAGAAGAAAGATGACTGGTGCATAATGACTCATAATCCAGGCTCAGGGACAGGTGTGATGGGATGGGCTTTGTGCAGGTGACAGCCAGAGGGACAGGAGATGAAGAAGAGGAGGCAGTTGGAGGCTGCTGTGTCTCAGGTTGCGAGGGCAGGGGCTGAGGAAGCAAGCCCGCTGGGCAGAAGCAAAGCCTGGCCATGCTCTCCTCCTGCTCCGAGTAGAGGCAGCCACATCTCAGTCTGCCTGTCCCTGGCACTCTGGCCTCCTGCTTCTCTCCCATGGCAGCAGTCAGCTCTGGTGGGGGCAAGGGGTGGGCTCTAGACCACAGGTGCTCTCCCTCCCCAGGCCAGGCTCTTCTTTGACTTTGTACATTGTAGGTGGGTCCTTGGCAGATCAGCAAAGCAGATGCCTGAGCGTCCCATCCCTGCCAGGATTCCTGGCAGGCAGAGAGGGAACAGGGTCATGGTGGTTAAGGGAAAATCTGGGGGTATCAGGAAAATCACATGATCCTGCCCCTCTACAGCCACGGCCTGCGTGGTCCCCCAGGGTGCCATCTTCTTCCGAGATCATGCTCTGCTGTTTCTCACATCACACTCAGGGTGAGTTGAGGACACGGCTCCCCGGCTCATCTCATATTATGTTAAAGCACTTTCACCCACACCACTTAGAATGTAGACACATCCCTGTTGAGTAGACAGATTCAAAGGGAAATGCACACACATATTGGAAATAATTGGGGCAATATATACATATGATCTATAATACATGTATGAACCTTCTCCTTCTCCATATGTACTTTTATTGCTGCTTATACTTTCTATGATTAACCCGTTAGCATGGAGAGGTCTTGGACGCATGTCTGTGTACGTATATGTGCAATACTTATGCATACATTGTTGTACATATATTTATAAATCTATGTACACAAAAGTGTGTACTTTTTGGCAAAACAGTTTGTAGAGTCACCTCTTGTGCACATTCTTGCCTCTGGTCTTCTTTGCAAATCTTGTCAAAGGAAAGAAAACACTTCAAAGTGTGTGGCAGTGCTTGGCATGGGTGTGCCTCCTCTTGTAGGACAGTGGTGTGGCCCATCTTGGGGACATAGTGAGTGCTCCATAGTGAGTGCTCCAGTGAGTGCTCCACCCACCTTGCAGGTACGAGGTGGGACTCAATAAAGCCAGTGGCAGGTGGCCTCCTGCCTCTGCTGCTTCACTTTGTTCTTAGTTGTCATTGTTACATGATGCAGCAGGTGCGCTGCTGTGAGTGTGTAAGCACACATACCCAATGGGGATGCACAGAGAGCTGTGCAAGACCACTCACCCAGGAGAGCTCAGTCCAGTGGGAAATAAATATCTATTATCAATGGATTTGACTGCCTTTAATTTGTTAGTGATGCTGCTTAATGCTGCTACATGCATCTGTCCTCTCTTCTGTTTCACTCCCTGGACCACTTTTATGAGTGGTTTTCAATGGATACCTTTGTTACCAAACTTTTCTACTAAAAGGGATACTGAGGTGTGGAGCCTTGGAGGAGTTTCTCACTACCAGTGAGAGGAAAGCAACACCACTGGACTTCAAGACACCCCAGCCAGTATCCTTCCTCAAGCCACTAAACCAGCTGGCTCCTGGGCTGACAGGTTCACTTGATGTGCTTTTGGTGTCCATATGAGATTGGGTACTCTCTCCATGGAGACTGCCTTCATGGGAAGCACACACATTGCTACATACTATGCTCTGGCCTGCCTTATGTTTCTGTGGCTCATGGGTGTGCTTATCAGCGAATGTTGAGCATTTTCACTCGTTCAGACTTTGTTCACTACCATCTCTGACCTGCTGTGTCAGAAAGCATCACATACTCCGAGTCGCCAATTATACGCACTGTGTATCTTCGTTGTCATTTCTGTTGAGTGTGTTTGCCTCTCAGGATGCAAGCTCTCTGGAGGTGAGGGTCATAGTGTACAGTGATGACCCATGCCTCCTTCTTCATAATATTTATTCGCTGCTTACATCTCATGCCCTGTACCACGCTGCACACCACATGTACAAGACTCTGTGCTTCTGTAAAGTGTCTCATCTTCAGACAGTTGAGAGTCTCCTAGAGACGACACATACAGAGGAGGAAATGCAGCCAGGGGATGAGTGGTGCCAGGGTGGGTAGTAGCAAGTCCTTCAGGGCCGGGAGAGCCAAGTGGGCAGCCAGTGGTCAGTAGGGTCCAGGCAGAGTTTCTTGGGAGGGTGGGTGGGCATCTGAGCTGGGCCTGACAGGGTTTTCTGAGTAGAGAAACTGTGGGTACAATTTTCAGGCAGGAAGCTTTGCTTTTGCTGAACTTGTTCAAGGTGACCAGCAGTAAGGTGGCCTGTGCAGACTGTCATGCACGTGCTGCACAGCTGTCCCCATGCCCTGCACAGCAGAGACTTTAAAAAATCACTGTTTCATTGTGAGAAAACCAGAGATTTCAAAGACTTCTGGGGATGAGGTTTAGGAAGAAGAGTGCTGCTAGGTGCTCAGTGGGCTCCCCTATCTGGCTGCACTGCCCTGGAGCTTCCTCCAAGAAGCAAAGTTGGGGGCTTTCCCAACTCCATGGAAGCTTTTGACTGCAACTCAGGCCACAGAGGACATGTGTCCTCCAGTCCCCGGAGGGGGATGTCAGCTCATCAGGGGCAGACTTCTAATGTCAATGGGTTGGGGGAACTGAATTTCATGAGGACACCCAGCTTCTCTATGGGAATTTTCTGATATTTATGACCCACCGGCTGCCCACTTTGCTCCCCTGGCCCTGAAGGACTTGCTACTGCCCACCCTGGCACCACTCACCCTCTAACTGTATTTCCTCCTCTGTATGTGTCATCTCTAGGAGACTCAGCTGTCTGAAGATGAGACACTTTACAGAAGCACAGAGTCTTGTACACATGGTGTGCATCGTGGTGCAGGGCATGAGACGTAAGCAGCAAAGAAATGTCCATCTGTCTGCAGGCTCCAAAAGGAGATGTTGTAGGTTGAGTATTGGACCCAGAAACCCTCAATCTTCCCACCTTTGAAAACAGCCTGCTGCAGTCGATGTTAGTGTTCCTTGTGGAGGAGAGTTGCCATGTCAGGTGTGTCACCAGAACTGGGGTCCCCTTCCAGCTCTGCCATGTGTCTTCCCAGTAGGTCTTGTGTCCACCCCTTGCCTAGTTGACTGGAGTCTTGCACCTGGAAGGTAATGACCAGAACATGCTGGTCGTTCGTATTTTTCTGATGGTCCTCCCATTCAAAGCCCATGTGCATATGCAGAAAGGAGGACAGAATGATTCATTTCTTTGGCAGGGGGCTGACAAGCACAGGGCTATGGTGACTAAATTTGTAAGGACCCCTATAGCAGGGTGGGCAGATGAGGACGTGAGCTTGCTGGACTCACGGTGCTCTGATGCCAGGCATTTGCAGCTGGTGAACGGCGATAACACTCTTATGTACCTTTTTCACCTTTAAAGCCTGATACCTTCACCTCCTGTGACTGTGGCAGAACTTCTGTTGCTATAAAAATAACCCTGAAGTTCTATTGCTATAAAAATAACCAAGCTCGAAAAAGGCAATGCAACTTAAAAAAAAAAAAAAAGCATGCATCACATGCGTGGCCTGAGGCTTCGTCATTTTGAGAACCAAAGCTCTGGTGTGTGCATCCGGAGGGCCAGCCACCCCTACAGATGTAGACCTGGGTGCTCTGGTCTATGTCTTATAAAGAGCATTCTCTATTAAAGTCTCCAACTTGGGATGACTCCAGATCTTCAGGATCGGGGCTCCACGCAGAGTCTTGTCAGCTTGCTGCTCTGAGCGCTTAGGGAATGGTTTCCCCAGTTATCACTCTGCCAGCTCACCCAGCGTGTGCTGCGATTCAGTGGAACCCTGGATGAGCTTTGCCTCCACAGAACCTGGTGCATGAGACTGCTGGAAACAGACTTCCAGGAGCTTCTGAGGCAGACAGTCCCTGGACAATAGCCCCAGGCTTTGTGCCATCTTGTAGCCACATCGTGAGGCGATGTGCAGGAAGTGATGGGTTCAGGTCCACGTTCATCGCCAGGCACAGACTGTCTAGTGCATGTAATGCGACATGTGGATGTCAATTTGCATGTGGATGCATGTAATGCATCAACACTGTGGATTTTTGATTCATCGGAAAGACAGGCTCCTGGAGCTCAGCCAGGAAGAGTAATTTAGAAGTTAAATACATGTGAGTTCCTGGTGCAAGTCCCAAGGTTCTCCCACCACCCTGTCACCCATGAACCATCTTCATCTCTTGTGCCCATCCCTCCTCCAACTCTACCTCCCTCCCCCTCTCCTGCTTCATGTCTGCTGACAGTTTTACATTTACGTTTGTTGTTTTCCCTTTATCCCTCATGCAAGTGAGACCATCCATATTTTGAGACCATCCTGTATTTCTCTTTTTCTTTCTGGCTTACTTCTGCTACCACGATTCCTTCTAGCTCCTTCCATGTTGCTGCGAATGATATAACTTTGTCTTTTTTGATTGATGAATCATATTCCATCATATTCTGGTTTTCTGATTCATTCGTCTGTTTGGGGGTATTTGGCTTGTTTCCATATCCTGGCTGTTGTAAATAATGCTGTGATAAACTGCCAACCCAACCCTTTTGGATTAGGGTTTTTGTGTCCTTTGGGTAGATTCCCAGAGGTGGGGTTGCTGGATGGAATGGTAGCTCCAGTTTCAGTACTGTGAGGGTCCTCCCCACAGCCTTCCACAGTGGCTGGACCAGTTTGTGCAAGCCATTTTGTGCAACAATGCTATCACCATGTTTGACTTGGGGATCTACCCTGGAAGTGGTAACTAAGGCTGAGTCCCTACTGGGAACAGAGTGGGACCTACTAGCCTAGTCTACAACTGAGACGTCTGTTCAGTGATTCACAGCCTCCAGCCAGCTCCGGCAAGGGAAAGCTCTTCCTCAGTGACGGGAATCATTGTCTTTGGAAATAAAAATGGAGATGGAACCGAGGACTCAGCCGATGAGCCTGCATGGGGACAGGTTTTGCCAGGTCCTTGCCTGTGTCTCCTGCTCAGGAATAAACTTGCCTTCATTGCTGGCCTGGCCTTCCCCACCCTCACGCTCCTTTGTGCCAAGAGAGAGATGGGAAAAAGGCCAAGTGATCTGCTATTGAAGTTGGAAGAAATATCTGCCTTCTAGTGACCTTCCTGGGTAATGAGCAGGTATGGTTTTCAAATATAAAGGGAATAAATCAAGCTACCTCTCAGGGAGCTGGGCAGCAACAGTGAAGCCCAGGATCATCAATCCCAAAGCAAAGGGCAGAGGCGCCTTCCCCAATAGATCATCAGGAGCCTCAGACAGCGTGGGGGGAGGGGTTCAAATAGACCCGCCCCTCCCCCGCCGCCCATCTGTCAAAATCCCAGTTCTGGACTCCATCTGGGAGTGAATCGCACCTTCCCGGCACGTGTCACCGGCTGTTGATGGAGATGGTACATAGTCTTGAGAGCTGGGCCATTTGTCATTGATGAGCTCATTTGAATTGTTTGCTGTGAACTCAGCGCTAGACACAATGTCAGATCAGCGTCGTTTTGAAGGTTCTGTCGATCTGCTGAGTGGCTGTGCTAGGGCCCTGGTTGTCATTGGCAACCACTGGTTCTGCAGGACCAAGAGTCCGAGACTGGCCTCGACATGGTGCCCCCAGGGGTCAAGGGCAGGTGAGCCCCCAGGGGGAGGCCAGATCAGGGCTGTCTCCTATTCTAGACCTGATGCTGCCCCCCTCAATCTCTTAGCTTCTTATATTGCATCATAACACGCCATGAAAGGCCAACAGGGAACACATGGCACACTCAGCCCAGGGATGGCGTGTGGTCAGCATGTTAGCGATGGCCATTCAGGTCATTCAGGTACATTAGCTGCTGTTCACTACATTGTTGGACCTTTTGCCACTAAATGCACTGGTAAAAAGCCCCGTGGGATGCTGGGAGGTTCTGCCTGTAAACTTTGCAGGAGACTTTATTCCATGACTAAAGCATGTGTGGTCATAGATGCCCCTCGGACAGTGTCCAGGTGTGGCAATGCAGAGATGATCATGTGACAAGTCTGTGCTTGGTGATGCATCCAGAAGGGCCACATTCGTCGGGGTCGTGGAAGCGGGAGATGGCTGGTGTGGTGCCAGTGGTATCTCAGCTGTCACCGCCCCCTGGGTCTGTGTAGCAGGCATTGCAGGGACGTGCCCGTGTGCCCCCTGGCCAGAAGACTGTGGCTCTGAACAGGGCCCACGATTTCCTGCCACTTCACTTAGCACCACCATCACGGGCGAGCCATGTGGCAGTATTTTCCTACGCAAAGTTCTAGTTACTAGACACTCGACAAAAATATTTAGAAAGAAACAATGACGACCCACAGCGCCTTTATCTGAGTCACTGGTGACATTTTATAGGATGATGCATCCGTGGGCTTAGTTAGAAAAGGGACATGTTAAGAAAGAAAGTCCACAAAATGTGTCAGAATGATACCGGGTATAAACAGCATCAAAGCCTTCAAAAGCCAAGCAGAATTTCTTGCTCAAAGTGAGTCTTTACTTTCTCTGAGGATCCCTTACAGAAACATGAGCTCGTCAGACAGCAGTGTGTGTGTGTGTGTGTGTGTGTGTGTGTATGTGTGCGTGTGAGCACCAGGTACACTTAGTAGAGTTGTAGCTGTGGCAAGAGGTTGTAATGAACAACAGCCAGTGTATGACCTAAATGACCTAAATGAATGAATGACCTAAATGACCTAGCTGACCACACCCCATCCCTGGGCTGAGTGAGCCATGTGTGCCAACTTGGTCTTTCATGGTGTGTTATGATGCTACACAGGTAACAAAGAGATGGGGGGCAGCGTCAGGACTAGGGCAGGGAAGAGCCCTGATCAATTCTCCCTTTGGGAGTCCATCTGCCATTGACCCCGGGAGGCACCCTGGGGGCAACAGGTTTAAGGCCATGCACACAGCTTTGTATTTCTTTCTTTTTTTTTTTTTTGAGACTAGGTCTCGCTATTTTACCCA